>MJUU01053891.1:8084-49255 GCA_002080025.1 Modiolus philippinarum | reverse complement strand
CCCTCCCTCCGAAAATCAAAAAGATCCGTGCCAAACGAAGGTATTTCAACACTCGATGCGAACAAAACTATTTCGCTTGGTCGGACAATCAGTTCGCAGTAAAATGTATTATCATACATTTCCCTCGGGACGTTTTTAAACTTTAAATTGGAGAAACAATAGAGGGTAAGCCGTGGGTTCTTTAAAAAGAATCCACAGTTAATACAAAAGATGACGTCACAACAATGGTTTAAGTCAAAAGAACGAACAATCCATGGCATCATCGGAAACACTAAGAAACAAGGAAACCACTTGAGTACGGGACAAGAAAGAAAAATGAAGACACACATACAGATGAACAACATGGACCCAATAAAAAATAGGTTTGATTATTTGGAAGTGCCGATCGATATGAAGTGTCAATATCAGGCTGTAACGCAACTGTACGCATGGTATGACTGTGTTCACAAACAAATTAGCGTATATGCCCTTGAAAAGTATCCGTTAAGCCTGTTTAGCCTGAAAGGAACCTATATCGGTTAATAAGAAATAACTATGAGCTATTCGGTTAATTTAGACTAATGTAAAATCAATTGACGAATGAAAGCCTGTAGTGAAAGGACAAAAACAACATGAAACCTGGTCATCTAATTAGATGAAAAATCTCTTCTAGATACATGTACATAATGAGTGTCAACATTTAGTATATAAAACCGATGCAAACATTGATAAAGGGAAAAATCCTAAAATCAAAAATTCGAAAAACCCGGCAATTTAAATTAAAGACGAGTTAATACAACCAAATTACATAAACGCATAAGAGCGCCACAAAACTAAAGAGCTAGTGTAAGCAAACGTAGCCAATATTCATTACCAGAGAACTTAACTGTTTTTTTTTTTTTTTTTTTTTTTTTTTTTTTTTTTTTTTTTTTTTTTTTTGGCATGCCAATCGACATTACATCCTTTGGAATACACGATATTGAAAATAACATTCCGTGACTTGTTTAATGACGATTTAGAGAAGTTGTTTATGAAAAAGGTAATGCTGTCTAACGTAACTGGAGTTCCCTGCATCATTTGTGAGTTTTAGCTAGAATAAATGTAATCGAAAGTTTTAAACTTTAGAAAAGGATGAAATGTTGACTTGCACGTCCGGGAACTTTTTTGAAATTACATACCTAAGATAACCATTATAATGCAAAAACGGCAGTAGAATACCAAGGGACCAAAGGAGCAAAATTTACAAAAATCGAAGTCCAAAGGCATGGCCAAAACGAGAACACAGAAAACAATGACGCCAGACACAAAACAACGACGCTAGACAGACACAAAGCACAGAAACAGAAATCACAACATTCAAAACAAAGCACTCACAGTGTGAACTCCAGTGAAACTGAGAGTGACATCAGTTGAACTAACCGACATTGTTATAGATGTATATTGTGAATCGAGATGACCGACAATTGAAGCAAAAATGCAGATTTTGGTTTGTGTAAACTCTAAACTTAAGTAAACATAAAGTATTTGAAGATGTCATTATATCCAGTTTATTTTGACACTTCTGAAGAAAAGTGAATATTTTACCTCAAATAGAATCCTTGTTTACAGTGTAATTGTATATTATAAAAACGTCATTAAAAAAGTATGATGTAAGCAGTCACATATGGTATGGAAAATATTTTCAACAGTGTGCAAACATGTGCTGTTTTTGTTATTTTTGGTGTTTGTAATTGATTCAATAACAAGAAATGGATGTCGACACGACAACAAACCGGGTTTTCCTTCCTTTTTAGAGAAAGTGAATATGTGCAAAGCTTTATTGACTGATACACCCTTTCACTAATGAAAAGTATTTGCCAGGTCTTATCTCAAGAAACCACAAGCATATGGTCAAAAGTTCAAAACACTTATCAATTCCTAAGTTCAAAGGGGCATAACTAATAGAAAAATTGCATGATGAAAAAATCCCCGAAAATATGCACATCTCCATATGATGTCCTTGCTACATTTAAAGTTTCATGAAATTCTGTTTAACGGTTACAGAGGAGTTGCCCTTACAAGCATATGGTCAAAATACCTATGAATTTTTAAGTTGAAAGGGGCATAACTACTGGAAAAATTGCACGATGAAAAACCCCTGACAAAATGCACATTTACATATAATGTCCTTCCTACATACAAAGTTTCATGAAATTCTGTCCCACATTTACAGAGGAGTTGCGCTTATAAACATATGGTCAAAACACCTATAGATTTCTTAGTTCAAAGGGGGCATAACTCCTGGAAAAATTGCACGATAAAAAATCTCCAACAATATGCATATCTACATATGATGTCCTTGCTACATACAAAGTTTCATGAAATTCTGTCGAACAGTTTCAGAGGAATTGCGCTTACAAGATCTGACAGCTGGCCGTCCGCCCGCCCGCCAAACCACCGTACATCACCATTTCAATAACTGGATTTCCCAACGGGAAAACCCGGTTAAAATGTCAAAATAGTCGCTACCCTGATTGCACGGTGTACAGGTTAACCGGGGGTTGTAAAAGAAATTTGTTTTCAGCATGAAAGCAACGTAGTTAATAGTGTTTCCATTGAGCTGAAACTTCACAGTTACCTCAATATAAAACATAACTGCAGAAATTTCCTTCGCTGTTTTTAACCTGTGTAGAAATTGCACATAAATAATACCATTGTCTCATTTAAATTGACTCCATTACTTCATATTTTTTCTTTGTCTTTCTGTGTCTTTTTTGATAAACACAATGAAACAAGTAAGATCAATCCGAATGAAAACCTAATCTTAATATTTTCGATGAAATCATAGTTGCATTTTTCATTTCTAGTACTGAATGAAATACCAGTTACTGAGTAAAACAATAGCAATACATCGTTTAGATATTTTGTATACATATTGCTTTATATAATTGCAGAAACAAATGGACAAGTTAAAATGCATATTAAGTAAAATTACAAAAAACCGGACAACAGTAAACACCTTCAATGGCCGAAAACTACAATCACATGCCACAATTTCAAAGCTAACTGCACCAGAAAAACAATAATGAAGACAAGAGACAAACATAAAATAAGATAGTAATTCGGGATATCCGGTTACTTTAGTAAATATTGATTATCGGCTGCAATATTCAACCTTAAACAAAATGAACTCGAAATTGGAACTCGGGATATCCGGAGTTGGTACCGGTTACTTTAGTAAACATTGATTATCGGCTGCAATATTTAACCTCAAACAAAATGAATAAAGATTTGACGGAAAGACTGGTGATTATCTTTCAATCTGTTATTCAGATTTTTGGACTTTTAAGAATAACCTCGGTATTTTGTTATTTGTTACAACTGGGTCGATGCCTCTGCTGATGGACTGTTAGTCCCCGAGGATATTTAACAGCCCAGAAGTTAATACTTCGGCGCTGACCCGAAAGCCGATTTTATTTATAAATGTGCAATATCTAAATTGTTGTAAAATATGTTGAAAACTAAAGAGTATCTCCCTCATGCAAAGCTCTGTCTAGCTGATTTTGGATTTCCATTTTTGATAATTTGTTATTTGCTCTCTATCAGTTTTAAACATCCTTGAGTTAATGGCCTTCCAAATATTCAGATTGTATCTGCACTGATGAGACATAAGTTGTCGAAATGCGCATATGCAGAAACTAAATTTACAGTAACCTTGGTATTTTGTAGTTTAATTTGCCACAAGCCACAGTGTGCGCTTTCAAAGAAATCCGAGAATATTGATTTTTGAACCATCGTTCACATTTTGACATTACCTCGGCTGAACTATTAAAATTCGAATCTAACGTGGAAGTACTTTATCACAGAGGGTAATGAACACACTAAAATTGTTATTTACTCGTTATGTCCTTTGCCATTAAATCAAAGTGTTGAAATAAAGACCAGAAAGAATTTTCATATCAAAAATGTAAAAATATCGCAAAATCCAGAATCGTTTATTTTGTATCGAATTTAGAAGAAGAATTATTAATCCCTTTTATTTTCCTGGTAGGTTCTACACACGCATAATGAATCTAAAGAATCGATCATTGTTTGGTGCTTAGCTGCAAAAAGAAATAAACTTACCTCTTGTAAAATAGGCATTCATTTTCCCATTTATTATCCCGTAATGAAATTCTCTTACAAAATGATCAGAATTTGGGTGGGTAACATTATCACTGATTTCGTATGTTGCACTTGCGGAAAATTCTACTGTATGAACAGCGATATTATTGGTCCATTTTGTTGGAGAATTTTCTGGACTGCCTGGATTTTCTGGGGACGATACTTTGGTGTTTTCATGGTCATAAAAATTTGCCTCTGCCCGGAGAAGTTTTGTTTGTACTGTAACTGAAAAAAATTAATAAAATAATGAAAACATGCAGGTGAATCTGAAAGATTGTTTTCTTTTCATTAATGGGCATTATGAATTTATCAAAAAATGACAACCCCCTGTCCCGGGATTGCAACCCTTATCTTACCATTCTATTTTTTTAATTTGTTACAGAGAGTAGGCAAAATTTAAAAAATAACCAATTCCTTTTTTCTTTAATCCAATAGGAACTCCCATTTTCATGTCAAGATCTATATAAACCTCCAATGAAAAAAGTTACCTATAGTGATACTTGTCATAATAAATTTGTAATTAATTAATGTGTGTGTGTGTGTGTGTGTGTGTGTGTGTGTGTGTGTGTGATGTTCCTCGTGGTTTATCTAGGATTTCATCAGCCAATTCGTCCAGTTTCAGGGATCGTATCAAACTAACGACCTCTATTGTAAAATTATTATAGCCGATTGTAGGCCCTCTAAATCATCTGTTCTCTATAAGTCCCTTAATATGCTTTGCTTTAATTTTACTTTATTTGGAGGAAAGACATCATTGAACATCTGCTAAACGAAAACTTACTTTGAGCAATTTCTTTATTTTGTTGTTCTTTTGATTTTTTCATTACTGTTACTATTAGATGCTGATTCAGCAGACTTCGTGTTTTATGATTTATCTGTGTTTTAAAGATTGATCAACGAGTCGAAGTATGTAGTTTTTTCATCTTTACAATCAAAGCAGAGGAAAAAAAGATACTAACTTTCTGTACACTGTTCTCCGCTAAAACCATCTTTACACAAGCAGTTGTCCTTGTATTCATCTTGACATTCTCCAGGGAAGCAACGCGTACTATCATCACGCCATGAACAAGTTTCTGCAATGATAAAAATTCAGGAAATTGAAATGATATTTACTAATTTTTTCTGCCAAAAGATAACTGGTGTATAAAAAGCCCTTTACACTTGTATTTCCAAAAATCTATTGCCTTTCTTAATTGATTCTATTTGAACCATTTCACCTATTTTCTGTCGATATCATCGTCGTTTTCTAAGGTTGTACACCCTTTTCTTTATTCCTATTGATACTTTGTTAGATTTAACAACCAATACCTAAGTTATCAACAGATACTTAGACCTCACGTTTTACAAATTTATGCAATGGGAAGCACCTCTTGCTCCTTTTCCCCATTCAATTATAGTCCGGCTGGACACGTTATAACTGGTGACCTTGATATCGTAGACAACCTGAAACTACGAGATATCTTCTCAAAAGGTCCCAAATTCCGTGAGCCCCAGCACATCAACTGGAAGTACAATTTCAAGATTTTGATGGATGCAGTTGAAGACTATGCTAGGAAGTGGGCAAAGAAAGAGAAAGAGGATGTTGAGACTTTGTCCGACAGGATCAGGTCCATAAAGTCATTAATTGTAAATCGCATCCGGCGCTTAAAAACAACAATGAAATCCAGAAATCCCAGTATATTTGAAGATCCCCTTGTAGTAAAAACTCTTTCCAACCTCCATGAAAATTACGTCATTGTCCCTGCAGACAAAGCTTCTAACAACATACTGTTTGTGTGTAAGAAACACTATCTCGACTGCCTGGTGAAGGAGATGGGCATCGACAGTTCATCTGGAAACCCTACTTATACCCCTACTTCAATATCGAGGGATGAGATTGTAAAAAATCACACTTCAGTTTAAGCATCATTTGGCATAAAAGCCAATGATGAAAACAATCAACTCCCTTACATCTACTGGGTACCTAAACTACATAAGATTCCATACAAACAGCGATTCATTGCCGGGTCTTCCAGATGCACCACTAAACCTCTTTCACAGCTTCTAACTACTTTGTTGACCGCAGTCAGAGATGGCCTGAAAAATTACTGTAATAAAGCTTACTCCACAAGCGGTGTGAATCAAATGTGGATTCTTAAAAATTCCAAAGATCTCCTTGAACAGCTATCCTCAACCAGTCTTACCCATTGCCATAGCATTCAAACTTTTGACTTTTCTACTCTTTATACAACCCTTCCACACAATAAACTGAAAACAGTAATTGCAGATTTAATACATCAATGTTTCTGCACTAAAAATGGAGAGCGTAGATACACCTATTTAGTTATAGGGAAAGACCAGACATATTTTGTTAAAAACCACACTGATTCAAACAAGAAGTACACTGAGACTGACGTAATCAAAATGTCAGAATTTTTGATCGACAATATTTTTGTCGAATTCGGAGGTCGTATTTTCCAACAGACAATAGGGATTCCCATGGGAACCAGCTGTGCGCCGCTTTTAGCTGACCTTTTCCTTTACGCGTACGAGGCCAAGTTTTTACAAGGGCTTATTCAAAGAAAACAAAACCATTTAGCCCAGTCCTTTAATTTCAGCTTCCGCTACATAGACGATGCACTTTTTTTAATAATCCTAAATTTAAGGAGTATTTACATCAGATCTATCCCAATGAGCTTGAAATTAAAGAAACAACTGAAACACCTACTTCAGCTTCGTACCTAGATCTTTTATTGTATATTGACGAAGATGGACGTTTGAAATCTAAGCTATATGACAAGCGTGATGGTTTTAATTTCCCAATTGTGAACTTTCCCTTTCTTAGCATCAATATACCTACCTCTCCAGCCTATGGAGTTAACATTTCACAGTTGATTCGTTACTGTCGAGCGTGTAGTTTGTACAGTGATTTTTTGAACAGAGCAAAAACACTGTCCCAAAAGCTGCTTAGTCAGGGATTTGTTCAACCTATGTTAATTTCATCCCTCAAGAAATTCTATGGCCGTCACCATAACATCATTGAAAGATATGACGTGTCAGTATCTCAAATGAAAGTTGACATTTTCAGCTAGATTCACGTCTTCCCGGATTTGACTACCGACTTTGACATTTTCCTGGATCGCCTCACTCACAGTGTGACGGTTGCTGTTAACAGAGCAGGACATGCTTACCCTTCCGGAGCACCTGATGTCACTCTCAGTTTCACTGGACTTCACACTGTGAGTGCCTTTGTTTTGAATGTTGTGAATTCTATTTCTGTGATTTGTATCTGTCTAACGTCATTGTTTTGTGTCTGGCGCCATTGTTTTCTGTGTTCTCGTTTTGGCCATTTCTTTGGACTTCGATTTTTGTGTATTTCCCACCTTTGTTCCTTCGGTATTCTACTGCCGTTGTTTGTGATAAAATTTTAAGCCAAGCAAAGCTAGCAAGGTTTATATTTGTTCTTTCTTTCCAATCTTCTAGATTTTGATTACATATTTATAGAAAAAAATATAATGTAAACGTATAAAGTGAAAGGGTTAAACAGCTGATTCTTAATGATATATTCTTTCATTCAACATAAATATGAATTTACATTATCTAGATTAAATTTTGAAATTGCTGTCTTCAACTACATGCAAACAGCTTATCTCCTTCAAAGGTAGTTTTTTCAATTGTTTATTTACTGAGAGAATCTTTCAAAAACTAATGGTCGATTTGAATATTGCATTATTCCTATAACAAGGGTGGTAAGGAAGACTGAACACCAAAAGCACAAATACCACTTATTATGCAGATAATTAGATTAAAATTCTTTTAAAAGTGTTGCTGTATTTTGATATGAAATGGAAATCATATTTATTTATGATTGAGTATAAACAGATTATTAAAATTTCATACAGAACCGTAACGTGAGGTTAGTTATATTTCCAGTTCACTACCATATCCTTACCTAGGCCATCCTAAATTAATTTTATGTTTAACGTCAGCTTCCAATAACAAAACGTAAGAGGTAGGAAGGAAAATTTTTAAAAAATCAAACGGAAATTTCAAACAAGATTTGCAATTGCAAGCAATAGCTGATGTCGCCCCTGGCAGCCAATTCGATGCTTCCATCTTGTTCGAAGCGTCAAAATCTACTTAGAAATTAAATTTCATTGAAATCGGACAAAGTTGAAATTTTGACGTATTTTGGCAGCCATCTTGGAAATGTCGGCCATTTTGAATTTTTTTTTGCTGCATGCCCATTTTCTAATAGTGATTCAACTTTTCGCCAAATATGAATGAAATCTGTCAAGGCATGTTTGAGATTTGATGATTTTTATGAAAATCCGACATACGAAAAACACTGATGTAACTGGGCAGCCATCTTGAAAATGGCAGCCATTTTGAAAATTTTTTTTGGTGGAGGCACAACTTCAGAAGGTGATCCAACTTTGTACCAAATATGAATGAATTCTGTCCAGTTATCTCTGAGAACGAAGACGGACAAAAATCATTCGAAGAAAGAAAGCGGAACAATAATAATAATAATAACAAGTTATAACTGTGTTCGCAAGCAGAAACACAAAAGTCTCCCAAACGAACTCCCATATCGGATTCCGCATCATTATAAAACCCCCTTTCAAAAAAAATTTGAGCAGGGGTTCCCCCTATAATTTACTTTAAACATAGAGTTGAAATCAAAACAAAACACACAGCAAAAAAACATGTTTTTCTCAAAATTACAGCTCTCTGGCTTGGTTTCCATGGCAACCAAATGCTCGATTATCCATTAAAACCCATTTGATACCCTGTTTCAAAATAAAATTTGGGCAGGGGTTCCCCTTATTATCTAAGTAATACATATAGCTGTAATAGAAATACAATAAAAATGTACTTTATACAAATAGATGAAATCTATATGTATAAATGTATTTTATACATATAGATGAAATCAAAACATAACACAGAGCAAAAAACATGTTTTTCTCATAATTATAGTTTTCTGGCTTGGTTTCCATGGCAACCAAATGCTCGATTATCCATTAAAACCCATTTGATACCCTGTTTCAAAAAAAAAATTGGGCAGGGGTTCCCCTTATTATCTAAGTAATACATATAGCTGTAATAGAAATACAATAAAAATGTACTTTATACATATAGATGAAATCTATATGTATAAATGTACTTTATACATATAGATGAAATCAAAACATAACACAGAGCAAAAAACATGTATTTCTCATAATTATAGTTTTCTGGCATGGTTTCCATGGCAACCAAATGCTCTAGTATCCATTAAGACCCATTTGATACCCTGTTTCAAAAAAAATTTGGGCAGGGGTTCCCCTTATTATCTAAGTAATACATATAGCTGTAATAAAAATACAATTATCAACAGTAAATACGATTTTCTCAAAATTTCAATTTTTTGGTATGGTTTCCATGGCAACCATAATTTTTTTGAAATGCCCAATACTGTAATTCTTTGTCTTACATCACACACAACCTTTCAATGAATTTTGACGGACCTAGGTATAATAGTTTTTGAGATACGGTGAAAACATTCAAAATTTCATTTTCCCATAGAGTTACTATAGGACGACCCCACCCCTTTTTGAACGCCCCCTAAAGTACCTTTAATGGACCCCCTTTGAAAAATTTTTAGGTGTTTGCACATCTAGATACAGGGGGCTAATATGCTCCCAAGTTTGAAAGCTCTAGGTCTTATGGTCTCTGAGATTTTCAATGGACAAGTTCATTGCGACGAGAAGAAAGTCAAAGAAGAATAATAACAAGTTATAACTGTGTTCGCAAGCGAAACACAAAAGTCTCCCAAACGAACCCCCATATCGGATTCCTGGGCATTTTAAAACCCCCTTTGAAAAAAAATTGAGCAGGGGTTCCTCTTATAATTTACTTTATACATATTGTTGAAATCAAAACATAACACACAGCAGAAAACATGTTTTTCTCAAAATTATATCTTTTTGGCTTGGTTTCCATGGCAACCAAATGCTCCATTATCCACAACAATGAATTTCATACCTTGTTTCAAAAAAAAATTTGGGCAGGGGTTCCCCTTATAACCTAAATAATACATATAGCTGTAATGAAAATATAATTATCAATAATAAATGTGCTTTCTCAAAATTTCAATTTTTTGTATGGTTTCCATGGCAACAGTTCTAATTTTGAAATTTCTAATCCTGTGGGACCCTTTCTCACATCACAAACATCTTTCCTATGAAGTTTCATGGAGTTACAGTTACTAGTTTTCAAGATACAGTGAAAAAGTGGTGAAAAAAATTCTAAATTTCATTTTCCCATAGGGTTAACATGGAGGACCCCACCCCTATTTGAGCCCCCCAAATGTACCCTTAATGGACCCCAACCTAAAATTTTTTTAGATTATGCACAACTAGATACATGGGGCTAACATGATACAAAGTTTCGAAGCTCTAGGTTAAAAGGTCTCTGAGATCTACCCCGGACAAGTTCATCCGGACGAGAAGAAAGAAAGAAGAATAATAACAAGTGATAACTATGTTCGCAAGCGAAACACAAAAGTCTCCCAAACGAACTCCCATATCGGACTTCAAGGCATTACGAGACTCCAAGAAAAAAAATTTGGGCAGGGATTCCCCTTATAACCTATGTAATACATAACTCAAAATTACTCCTTTTATGTCAGAAAACCTGATTTTCCAAAAAAATTTGTTTCTGGTTTTGTTTCCATTGCAAAAAAGTGCTCTTTTGTCCATTACATCCAATTTCAGACCCTTCCCAAAAAAATTGGGACAGGGGTTCCCCTTATAAGCTATGTAATATATATTTCTCAAAATTCCTTATTTTTTATCAGAAAACTCAATTTTTCAACAAAAAATATGCTTCTGGTTTTCTTTCCATGGTAACCAAGTGCTCTTTTGTCCATTGCAACCGATTTCAGACCCTTTCCAAAAAAAATTTGGGCAGGGGTTCCCCTTATTAGCTATGTGATACATATTTCCGAAAATTCCCTTTTTTATCAGAAAACTCAATTTTTCAACAAAAAAATATGTTTCTGGTTTTGTCTCCATGGCAATAAAGTGCTCTTTTGTCCATTGCAACCAATTTCAGACCCTTTCCAAAAAAAAATTTGGGCAGGGGTTCCCCTTATAAGCTATGTAATATATATTTCTCAAAATTTCTTATTTTTATCAGAAAACTCAATTTTTCAACAAAAAATATGCTTCTGGTTTTGTTTCCATGACAACCAAGTGTTCTTTTGTCCATTGCAGCCAATTTCAGACCCTTTCCCAAAAAAAATTCTGGCAGGGGTTCCCCTTATAATCTAAGTAATACATATTGCT
Source organism: Modiolus philippinarum (assembly GCA_002080025.1). NCBI lineage: Eukaryota > Metazoa > Mollusca > Bivalvia > Mytilida > Modiolidae > Modiolus > Modiolus philippinarum. The sequence continues at coordinate 37,820 of MJUU01053891.1, read as the reverse complement.
GTAATTAAAATACTTTTATCAACAGAAACTACTATTTTCCCAAAATTTCAATTTTTTGGTATGGTTTCCATAGCAACGGTAGTTATTTTGAAATTTCCAATGCTGTGGAACCCTTCCTTACATGACCCTCAACTTTCTCATGAAGTTTCATGGAGCTAGTGTTTCTAATTTTTGAGAAACAGTGAAAAATATAATGAAAATCATTCAAAATTTCATTTTCCCATAGGGTTACTATAGGACTACCCCACCCCTTTTTAATACCCCTAAAAGTACCCTTAATGGACCCCCCTTCAAAAAATTTTTAATGATTGAACATCTAGATACATAGGGCTAATATGCTACCAAGTTTGAAACCTGTAGGTCCAATGGTCTCTGAGATCTGCTTCGGACAACTTTATCCGAACGAGAAGAAAGAGAGATGGAAGAATAATAATAATAAGAAAAGAGTAAAAACAATAAGTCTCCACAAACTTCGTTTGGGAGACTTAATAATAAGAAACGCAACAAAAACAATAAGTCTCCCAAACTTCGTTTGGGAGACTTAATAATAATAGAGAAACAGACAAAAAACAATATGTCGTCCCGACTACGTCTGGGGTGACATAATTAGCTTTAAATTTTTTAAGTGTCGTGTAAATTTGATTAATTTGTGAATTTTTTAGAAGAAAGAATGACACAGAACATTCTAGTAAGGCTACTTCACGTGGAATGGAATATAAAACATAATTGTAATGCTTGAACTTAAGCAAGAAGTCAAATACATGTAGGTATAGAATTCAGAAATAAAACCTGCAAACACAACTGAATATGTTTGTTTTTTATATATTTTTGGAAATTTTCACAAACCTACGCGGGAAGTGTAAGTAAAACGTATAATCAATTTGTGAACATATCAATATCTTTCTACATGAAAGAATATGGAGACAAAAACTTATATGTTGTTTCTGACGTTGCCATTGTCCTTGGACTGTTCAGTTCTCACTTACTCTTAAAGTCTTCAAGATATGTTTTCTGTCTTATTATTTTCTTTCCTTCGTCTAATCAAAATACTTTTCAGTGGACAATTGCTGTCTCAAAACAGTCGACTTCAAAAACGGAATCTCATTGCTACCTACGAAAGAAATGCAATTTCGTAAATTTTCCAAACAAAAATCATAGAACGGTCTGTAACATGTTATGCAGTCATTTTTTCAACGTGTTGCTGTGAGGAAGGGTCGTTATATGACTTAATTTCAAGTGCAAGCCAATTTCTAATTTTTCTTTTTCTCGTGTAATAGAATTTCATTCACACTATCATACACCTTCGCATACAATCCCGCTGTACAACATTTATGGCACGCGATAGTAACAAAAATGCGGTATACCTCGTATTTCGAACGGAAACTAGGGATTTTCGTGCGAAATACTCGGTATACCGCACGTTAACTATGGGTTTCCGATCGGTATACATAATTTTCGATTGAAATTGAACGGAAACTAGGGGTTTGCGACGGAACCCATAGTTTCCGATCGGTATCGTTAATTCAAGTTTAAAGCGAAAACGCTATTCATAGTTTTAGCCAATGAGAAACGAGAAACGGAAATCGCTATTTGATATTTAACGTTCGTCCAATCAGAAACGGAAAACGGTATTCAGGGTTTAATCAAACCAACCAGAATCGCTTTTTTCTGTTTATCGCTTATAATTCTCTCTTTTTTATTCAAATTTCGTATCTTTTATTTATTTTATATATTTTGATATTATAAATTAATTATCAAATAGAGTTGTACCTTTGACAAATTTAGGTGCGAATGGATATCAGATTAGCGGGTCCTGAGAGAATTCGATCTCGACTGTCTATATTCACCTTCACCAGGTAAAAGTTGTGAAATATCACCGTTTTAGACGTAGTTTAAAAAGAATATTCAATTTAACTAATCTCTAGAGCAAAGATTTTTATTTTCATATAACTGGATGTGTACTCTGTTTCGAAATTTAAAAAAAAATCATGAAATTTGGTATGAAAAATAAATAATTTGATAAGCAGTAAAAAAACCCAAAAACTCGGTCTTATAAATGATCAAAAACAATTCAGTAATTTAAAACTTTTACTTCATCATATCCTTTCCAAGGAGTTATATAATTTGGAATTTAAAAATTTTATGAATTTTAGCATTTAAGAGGTATGAAAAGTATAATTTTAAGTTTACGGTTTAAACTTACTCTTTAAAAATGACAAAAACAATAAAATGTTTTGAAAATTTTACTTCATGATATCCTTTCGAAAGAGTTTGATATGTTGCGAAATAAAAAAATTATGAAATTTAGCATAGAATAGACAGAAAAGTTAGATTTTTAATCAGTGGTTTAAACTCAGTCTTTAAAAATGACAAAAACAATTCAGTGTTTTGACAATTTTACACCATAGTATCCTTTGAGAGGAGTTTTATAATTCCCGAACCAAAAATTGATGAATTTTAGCATTAAAAAGGTATGAAAAGTAAAATTTTTAATCGACGGTTTATACTAACTCTTTAAAAATGTCAAAAAAAATAAGTGTTTTGAAAATTTTACTTCATTTTATTCTGCGGAGAAGTTTGATATGTTGCGAAATACAAAAATCATCAAATTTAGCATAGAAAAGGTATGAAAAGTAAGATTTTGAAACAGCGGTTTAAACTAAGTCTATTAAAATGACCAAAAAATCAGTGTTTTGAAAATTTTACACCATAGTATCCTTTGAGAGGAGTTTTATAATTCGCAAACCAAAAACTTGATGAATTTTACCATTAAAAGATATGAAAAGTAAAAAATTTTAGTCCACGGTTTATACTAACTCTTAAACAATGTCAAATAAGGTTAAGTGTTTTGAAAATTTTACTTCATTATATCCTTGCAAAAAAGTTTGATATGTTGCGAAAATACAAAAATCATCAAATTTAGCATAGAAAAGGTATGAAAAGTAAGATTTTGAAACAGCGGTTTAAACTTGGTCTATAAAAACGACCAAAAAAAATTCAGTGTTTTGAAAATTTAACATCATAATATCCTTTCGAAGGAGTTTTATAATTCACGAAGCAAAAACTTGATGAATTTTAGCATTAAAAAGGTATGAAAAGTAAAATTTTTAGACTGCGATGTAAACTAAGTCTTTAAAAATGACAAAAAAAGTTACGTGTTTTGAAAATTTCACATCATTATATCCTTGTGAATGAGATTGCTATATTGTGAAATAAAAAAATCTTCAAAATTTAACATAGAATATGTATGAAAAGTAAGATTTTTAAAGCAAAGCATACCTATACTATGTTAAATTTGAAGATTATTTATTTCGCAACATTTCAAACTCCTTCGCAAGGATATAATGATGTGAAATTTTCAAAACACTTAACTTTTTTTGTCATTTTTCAAGAGCTAGTTTACATCGCAGACTAAAAATTTTACTTGCATACCTTTTTAATGCTAAAAAAGTTTTTGCTTCGCGAATTATAAAACTCCTTCGAAAGGATATTATGATGTTAAATTTTCAAAACACTGAATTTTTTTTTTGTCATTTTTACATACTTAGCTTAAACCGCTGTTTCAAAATCTTACTTTTCATACCTTCTCTGTGCTAAATTTGATTATTTTTGTATTTCGCAACATATCAAACTTCTTCGCAAGGATATAATGAAGTAAAATTTTCAAAACACTTAACTTTTTTTGACGTTAGTATAAACCGTAGACTAAAAATTTTACTTTTCATATCTTTTTAATGCTAAAATTCATCAAGTTTTTGCTTCGCAAATTATAAAACTCCTTCGAAAGGATATTATGATGTTAAATTTTCAAAACACTGAATTTTTTGGTCATTTTTATAGACTTAGCTTTAACTGTGTTTCAAAATCTTACACTTCATACATTTTCTATGCTGAATTTGATGATTTTTGTATTTCGCAACATATCAAACTTCTTAGCAAGGATAAAATGAAGTAAAATTTTCAAAACACTTAACCTTTTTGACATTTGTAAAGAGTAAGTATAAACCGTCGACTAAAAATTTTACTTTTCATATCTTTTTAATGCTGAAATTCATCAAGTTTTTAACTCCTTTGAAAGGATATTATGATGTTAAATTTTCAAAGCACTGAATTTTTTTTTTTTGGTCATTTTTATAGACTTAGTTTAAACCACTGTTACAAAATCTGACTTTCCATACTTTTTCTATGCTGAATTTGATAATTTTTGTATTTCGCAACATATCAAACTTCTTCGCAAGGATATAATGATGTAAAATTTTCAAAACACTTAACCTTTTTTGACATTTTCAAAGAGTTAGTATAAACCGTTGACTAAAAATTTTACTTTCCATATCTTTTTAATGATAAAATTCATCAAGTGTTTGGTTCGGGAATTATAAAACTCCTCCCAAAGGATACTATGGTGTAAAATTTTCAAAACACTGAATTTTTTTTGTCAATATTAAAGACTGAGTTTGAACCACTGATTAAAAAAAATCTTACTATTCTGTCTATTCTGTGCTAAATTTCATAATTTTTTTTTATTTCGCAACATATCAAATGCTTTCGAAAGGATATCATGAAGTAAAATTTTCAAACACTTTATTGTTTTTGTCATCTTTATAGAGTAAGTTTAAACCGTGAACTTAAAATTATACTTTTCATTCCTCTTAAATGCTAAAATTCATGAAATTTTTAACTTCCAAATTATAAAACTCCTTGGAAAGGATATGATGAAGTAAAGTTTTAAATAACTGAATTGTTTTGATCATTTATAAGACCGAGTTTTTGTTTTTTTTTAACTGCTTATCAAATTATTTACTTTTCATACAAAATCTCATGATTTTTTTTAATTTCGAAACACAGTACACATCAAGTTATATTAAAATAAAAATCTTTGCTCTATAGATTAGTTAAAATGGATATTCTTTTTAAACTAAGTCTAAAACGGCGATATTTCACAACTTTTAACTGGTGATGGTGAATTTAGACAGTCGAGATCGAATCCTCTCAGGACTCGCGAATCTGATATCCATTCGCACCTAAATCTGCCACAGGTACAACTCTATTTGATAATTAATTTATAATATCAAAATATAAAAAATAAATAAAAGATACGAAATTTGAATAAAAAAGAGAGAAATATAAGCGATAAACAGAAAAAACGATTTTGATTGGTTTAGTTAAACCCTGAATACCGTTTTCCGTTTCTGATTGGACGAACGTTAAATATCAAATAGCGATTTCCGCTTCTCGTTTCTCATTGGCTAAAACTATGAATAGCGTTTTCGCTTTAAACTCGAATTAACGATAGCGATCGGAAACTATGGGTTTCCGTCGCAAACCCCTAGTTTCCGTTCAATTTCAATCGAAAACTAGGGTTTTCGCTGAAAACTATGTATACCGATCGGAAACCCATGGTTAACGTGCGGTATACCTAGTATTTCGCACGAAAACCCCTAGTTTCCGTTCGAAATACTAGGTATACCGCATTTTTGTTACTATCGCGTGCCATAAACCTTCCTTAAGAAATCAACACAAAACTTTGAAATTTTCAATTCGTATTGTTTATTATAAAACTTACGCCTGCACGTCTTTTTGCTGACGTCATATTTGTAAGCACGTTGATACTTCTCTTTTGTGTTTTCGTATTGACACCACAAACAAGTATAATTCGTTAAAGAATTGCAAGATCTTTCCTCACAGTTTTCAATATATGGACAAACTGAAAAATGAAAAACACAACTATTCATTCTACCATTATTAATTACTTCCGACTGTGAAATGTAACAACAATTTCAACAACATTTCAGATGAAATAATAAAGTCCTCCTTTTGTACTGAAAACATTCCTATTGACTATTTATTAAAGCATTACAATGGCTTTTGTGTTCGTAATGAGGTCACAATCGAATTGATAGAGGGACGACGGTTATAGAAGCAGTAGACTATTTACTCATTGAAATCATATAGTTTGCAGCATTCTTACACACGACACGTTGAAATCTGAAATACATGTAATAAATTCTAAACAATTTGCACAATTTGATGTTTTAATCTGATGAATGCTGCTTACCAGAAAAATTAATAAGTTAATGCTTCCAAGAAACTTTGAGAATGTTGTCATTGAAATTTGTATTTGCAAAAAAGGCAAGTGTTTTTCAAAACATTCGGGACACATTTGGGAAGCGTAGTATACATTTATTTGTGATGATTTTTTAACAAAATACAGAATTGAATAAAAATAATAACAATAATAAAATAATGCAATAATAAAATAATAAAATTATGGTGTACTTGTGCGTGAGAGAATTTCTCATATGGATATACTATTGATACTTTCAAATTTTGGCAATTATTTTTGTAATTTTCGTAATGTAATCCAGACTACCTGTTTTAAGTGCCCACATCTCACTATTTTATAACGCCAAGTTTTCTTACATTCGACTTGATGAGTGCCCTGTGTTTGTCTATATGTTGTAGTTGTCCACTAGCTTAAGACACTGGTGCTTTTGTCGGGCAAAGGATGACAGTGATTGTAAGAGCACTGTTCCAGTTTAATTGATGTTTGTTGACAATCCCGCACCCATGACCAAAAAAGATAAGGATGTAGCATTGCTCGACAATTAGCAAAGATTTCCGCTTAAACCGGTGCTAGGGGCCGTCTTGAACTTACTTTGAGGTATGAGCAAAGCTCATTGTTGAAGGGCTCATGGTGACTTCAAGATGAAGAACAACAATAAAAGCGTTGTTCCTTTGCTTGTTTTTTACCATGTATTTGTAGAGACTTTGTCTCATATGAAAAAGAAAGGAAATGGGGTAAATGTCAAGGAGACATTTACTCCATATCCTTTTATTCACCACACATGATATATATTATGCAATATAATATAATAATATATATAATATGTGCACCGATAAACTCTCATTTGACGAGGTGCGCAACGAGGTGCTACCGTAGTTATACTATATAAAGGGGTTCTCAATTGACGAGGTGCTGACTAGGTTCGAAGAGGTGCTGATCTGCTCTTAGAGTGTCATTTGCCTTTTGTTCTCGCAGCGTGCGTCTCGCCTTTGGTCTAAATCTCGTCTATTCAAGTGCTTATGTACTAACATAATATTGTATTGGGCTTCATTTGACGAGGTGCTAATGTATTAATAGTATATTTCAATAGTATATTTTATTGAGTTTTCATTAGACGAGGTGCTGACGAAGTTTCAATAAGGCCTCCTTAGTGACCTTAGTGCTTCCGTTGTTTATCATTAACTGGGATCTCACTTGACAAGGTGCTTATGTATTAATAGTTTATTTCAATAGTTTATCTTATTGGATTCTCATTTGACGAGATTCTTATGTATTAACAATATTTCATTGCTTCTCATTGGACGAGGTGCCTATATATTAATTAGGGATGTCAAATCGCACAAAATTTAATACTCGAGTACTCGAAAGTAAGTGAGAACCGAACCGTCAATCTAAAAGCGAACAATCCAAGGACAATGGCAACACCAGAAACAAAAGGCAGAAAAAAACAAAGACACAATATGGGTACAGCACAGAAAAGAAAAATGAAGACACTCACACACAAAGATGAAAGTTTGTCCGAGCGAGTACTCGAGTACTCGGATATAAGTTGTATGATAATCCTGGAAGATAATACACCAATAATTGCACCACAGTTGCCTAAACTTTATGTCAAAAATAACAAAAAGAGGAAAATAGGGAACAATAGCTGAACTCCTATGACATCGCAATTTACATGTCATAGAAATATTTTACTTTGCTCTAGCGCAATTTTACTCTTTTTTTAAATTTTGTTTTGTTAGTTTTGTACCTAAAATTCAATCGACTGTGATTGCATTGTATGAATAAAAATACGCCGTAATCATTTTTTTTATACAATGGACATTTGATTTTTGTCATGATCAACAACGACGCAATTAGTATCTAATTGGCTTTTAATTTAAATTGCTAACAAATCTTCACAGATCAATACGTTAATTGGAGAGAAAACAAACATTATTGTATAGTATTTGTTAAGTATTACACGTGAAACACAAGAATCCCGGCACTACATTGGATCTCCACAGGAAGGTATTTTGAGTTGAAATTTCTATTTCTCTATTTTGTAACTAAGAGTCCCGCAAAAGTTTACATTTCACTTTTTCATCAGACACATGTTGGAAATATTACCAAATATCATATTTCCATGGTGGCATAAGAATTTTAACGGTTAAAATCAAAACTCGCTACTGTGACGGATGCTTTTTACGTACTTATCAAAGTTATGCACTTTCAGAAGAGATAAAATACGTTTATCACAGATACCGAGTATTCGAGTACCGATTTTGCTAATCGATACTCGGAACGTCCGAGCGATACTCGAGTACCCGAGGACTCGTTGACATCCCTAATATTAATAGTATTTCATTGGGTTCTCATCTGACGAGGTGCTAATGTATTTATAGCATATTTCATTTGGTTTTCTTTTCACGATGTGCTAATGTATTAATAGTATATCTTATTGGGGTTTTATTAAACGAATCCTGACGAAGTGGCAATAGGGCATTCTCAATAAGGTTTCCTTAACCCCAACCCATATGTAATAACAGTAACCCTAATACTATAACAGTAACCATAAGACTAATATAATAACAATTTCCCTAACCCTAATGTAAAAAATGGATAACAGGAAACACGTACAATGGCTAAAAATTATAATAACATGCCACAATCTGTCATGGAACTACACATGAAAAACACGAATAAGACAAGAGACAAACGTAGAAAACAATAGGAACTCGGGACAGCCAGATTTGGTACCGGCACTAGCAAAAGTCAGCGATTGGGTTAAACCGGTTTATGGGCACCCAAACCTCCCCTTTATCTGTCCCGTTTCACTATAGTATACTGTGGAAGTACTTTTATTCGTGGACATCAATTTTCGTGGTTTTCCCAAATTTCACTTTTCGTGGGTACTTAAATTCGTGGTTTTGAATTCTGTGCATTAAAACTCTAGGAGAACAATGCAGTTCGTTGAGAACTTAATTTCGTGGTTTGAGTGAACCACGAAATCCACGTAAATTGGAACCCCACGAACAATAGTACTTTCACAGTAATAAACATACGAATAAAACCCAATACAGGTAGACTACTAACTCCATGACCACAATCTTCAAAGGAAAGAAAAAAACAATACGTAATTTTGAAAGATGGGCCAAGGGGTGTGTATATTACAGTAACACTTAGGTATAAAAATTTCCCTAACCCTAATGTATATTACAGTAACCTTATGTACCCTAACCCTTATGTATATAACACTAACCCTAACAACTAACCCTTATGTAACAACAGTAATCCGAACACTATTGTATATAACTATAAACCTTATGTAATAACAGTAACCCTTATGTATATAACAGTTACCCTAACCCTAATGTAAATTACAATTACCTTATGTACCTTAACCCTTATGTTTATAACAATAGCCCTAACCCTTATGTATATAACACTAACCCTTATGTAATAACAGTAATTCTTATGTATATAACAGTAACCTTCACCCTAATGTATATAACTATAATCCTTATGTATATAACAGTAAAATTCCTAACTGTAACTAATACTAACACTAAATATACACTAATCTTACCATAATTTCCTTAACCTAAAGCTCTATTACAAAGACCTGACATAGACACTACCTCGAGCATTATCCTAACCCTTTTCCAATCATCACCTTTCCCTAACATAAACCTGACCACCCTAATCCTAATCATAACCATACATAAATCCAACCTTAACAATACTAATATACAAACACTACAACTTCAGCCTAACCCTTAATACCCTTGATTATAATGATAATATATTCAAAACATAACCCAATGATATGAATTATTCCAACCATACCAGAAAAAGATGTATTTAATTTTACACAAAAGAATGCATGTAGTTAATTTGTAAGTAATCCTAACACAAAGTCCCAGACTTACCTAACTAACCAACCCTAACCCTAATTAACAGCTTTGACGAACCTAAACATTGATAATAATATAATCCTCAATAACTCAACTCAACTGATGTATTTAATGAACTAATGTATGCAACCCTTAACACAGAAATAACATATGTAAACCCTAACCCTAATATTTGCCCTTACCTTAATGATGATAAATACTAATCATATCATAAAATGATCCAGATGATCTATACGATTCTAACATTATAATAATTACCTTAAGCTTGCAAACATAACTAACAAACTGTAATGATAATGTTATCTCCTAATGATGTAAGTTTTACCCTAACTCAAGTAACAGTAAACAAAACTTAACCGTAATCATACCCCCTAACCCTATTCCCTAATAATGTCTTACCCTTTCATATCCCTTACCTTGGACTTAACCCATTAGTATTTATCATTAGGGTTTACATGTGTTAAGGTGTAACACAACTAATTCGGAACCTAGTCAGGCACATATGTGAATATAGTCCTTATTTGACACAACATAGTTCCAAGAAAGTGTAGTGTAGTAGATTGAAAAGGTTAACTAGTCATTATGAATTAAATTGAAAAGGCAATCAATAGAGACTCTTTTCAGCCTAAATTTATTCCATTTCGTTGAAAATTAAAGATTTTATCAAAGTTGAAAGCGGAGGTATTTTTCCCGCAAAAACACAGACAGGAGGTACTTATCCCTAGGTTGTGACCTTCCGGGAACCAGTTTTTTTCTTATATAACAGTTAAGGTCGTTTGATTTTTTCATGAGGGTTTACCGAAAGATGTGTCTTTCAGATGAGATAGTGTCATTTTGTTTGAACTTTAGATACAAATTTTAAGTGCGTAGAAACATGTGCAATTTAACATGGGAGGCAATGGGAGTCGGAATTAGTTGTGTTACACCTGTTAAGGGTTGAGATGTATGCTCTTTATTTTTCTTAGATATGGTGTACTTGTACATGAGATTATATCTCATGTGTACACTTTGTTTATAAATATTATCTAAATTTATGTAAATTCCAAACCTAAGGCTTAACTCCCTCCATCGTAGTCTTGTCCCTATTAGCTATATAACTAAATACCCAAGTTACTGTGAATTTACTTTCTGCATATGCACAGAAAGTAAATTCACAGTAAATTCATATATATACTATATTTGATATAACTGATTATTCCGATTTCCTTTGGTTGCATGCATTTTAAACATTTAAAATTGTGGATTTCCTATGTTTCGGTTATAGTGCTGCTGATGAGGAATTAATTTCCGAAATGGCCATACATTCTTTCAAATTATTACTGTTGGAGTTTACATATGTGTTATGATCTCATGTTCATTTACTCCATATCCTTTTGTAAAATATTACATACATTAATTCATTAAATACACCAGTTGAGATGACTTTTTTGTGAATTACATTATTACCGAAGTCTAGGTTCATCAAATTTGTAAATTAGGGTTAGGGTTGGTTAGTAAGGTTTAAGTCAGGACTTTGTGTTAGGATTACTTATAAATAAAGTAAATGGTTATGAATACATGCGTTCTTTTGTGTAAAACGAAATACATTTTTCTGGTATGGTTAGGATAATTCATATCATTGGGTTATGTTTTGAATTACATTATCATCATGATTAAGGGTATTAAGGGTATTAAGGGTTAGGCTGAAGTTGTAGTGTCTGTATATTAGTATTGTTAAGGTTGGATTTATGTATGGTTATGATTAGGATTAGGGTGGTCAGGTTTGTGTTAGGGAAAGGTGATGATGAGAAAAGGGTTAGGATAATGCTCGAGATAATGTCTATATTCAGGTCTTTGTAATAGAGCTTTGGGTTAAGGAAATTAAGGTAAGATAAATTATATTTGTTGTTAGTATTAGTTACAGTTAGGATTAAGGGTTAAAGTAAGTTTTACTGTTATATACATAGGGTTACTGTAATTTACATTAGGGTTAGGGTTACTGTTATATACATAGGGGTTTTGTTACATAAGGTGAGGGTTATATACATAAGGGCTAGGGTAACTGTTATTACATAAGGGTTACTGTTACATAAGGTTTATAGTTATATACATAAGTGTTCGGGTTACTGTTATTACATACGGGTTAGTGTTATATACATAAGGGTTAGGGTTGGTATATACATAAGGGTTAGGGTTAGTGTTATATACATAAGTGTTAGGGTTAGTGTTATATACATAAGGGTTAGGGAACATAAGGTTACTGTATTATACATTAAGGTTAGGGAAATTTTTATATACATAAGTGTTACTGTAATATACACACCCTTGGCCCATCTTTCAAAATTACGTATTGTTTTTATTTTCTTTCCTTTCAAGATTGTGGTCATGGAGTTAGTAGTCTACCTGTATTGGGTTTTATTCGTATGTTTATTACACTATAGGGAAACGGGACAGATATAGGGAGGTTTGGGTACCCATAAACCGGTTTAACCCTACCGCTGGCTTTTGCTAGTGCCGGTACCAAGTCCGGCTGTCCCGAGTTCCTATTGTTTTCTACGTTTGTCTCTTGTCTAATTCGTGTTGTTCATGTGTAGTTCCATGACAGATTGTGGCATGTTATTATAATTTTCAGCCATTGTAGGTGTTTCCTGTAATCCATTTTTTACATTAGGGTTAGGGAAATTGTTATTATATAAGTGTTATGGTTACTGTTATAGTATTAGGGTTACTGTTATTACATAGGGGTTTGGGTTACTGTTATATAGAAAGGGTTAGTGTTGTATACCAAAGGGTTAGGGTTATATATAATAGGGCTACGGTTAGTGTTATTACATAAGGGTTAGGGTTATATACACTAGGGTAAGGGTAACTGTTATATGCATAAGGGTTACTGTTATTACATAAGGGTTACTGTAATATATATTAGCGTGACGGTTACTGATATATACTTTAGGGGTAGGATTATCATTTAAGGATTGAAGTCAGGGTTAGGGTTACTGTTATATACCAAACGTTAGTGTTACTGTTATAAACATCACTGTTATGGTTATTGCTACAAATATCAGTGTTAATTATGGTTAGGGTTAGCGTAAGAGTTAGGGTTAAAGTATATGGTAAAAGTAAGGTTATGGACGGGTTGTTTTGGGTAAGTCATACCATATCTGAAAAAAAAGACTTTACTTCTTATCTATCAACACTTCAATAAAACGTTAAGGTAAAAGGTTAGGCTAGATCATTGTGTTACGCTGGGTTACAGAAACATCACAAATGAAATTAGTAGTCCAAAGAAAAGAAGGATTGGATAAGGGTTTCGTTACAGTTAGGTTCACCAATAAAATCCTCTTAGAGATACAGCTAGATAATATTGGATCGAATGCAGAGTTTTGTTTTAAAGGTTCAAAATCTCTTATGTCAAAGATGGCACATCGTCCAATGAGACCCCAATAAAATATAGTGGTAATGCATAAGCTCTGCGTCAGCACCTCGTCAAATGAAACCCAAATGAAATACTATTAATATATGAGCACCTCGTCAAGCGAGAACCCATAAATATACTAATAATACATTTGCACCTCGTCAAATGAGAATCAAATAAAATATTCTATTGAAATAAACTATCAAAACATTAGCACTTCGTCAAGTGAGATCCCAGTTAATGATAATTAACAAAAGCAATAAGGTCACTAGGGAAACCTTATTGAGAATGCCCTATTGCCACTTCGTCAGGACATCGTTTAATGAAAACCCAATAAGATATTCTATTTATACCTTACCACCTCGTCAAATGAGAGCCAAATAAAATATACAAGAAATACATTAACACCTCGTCAGATGAGAACCCATTGAAACACTATTAATATATAGGCACCTCGTCGTATGAGAACAAATGAAATATTATTAATACATAAGAATCTCGTCAAATGAGAATCCAATAAGATAAACTATTGAAATATACTATTAATACGTAAGCACCTCGTCAAGTAAGATCCTAGTTAATGATAAACAACGAAAGCACTAAGGTCACCAAGGAGGCCTTATTGAAACTTCGTCAGCACCTCGTCTAATGAAAACCCAATAAAATATACTATCGAATTATACTATTCATACATTGGCACCTCGTCAAAGGAGAGCCTAAAAAATTATGTTAGTACATTAGCACTTGAATAGGCGAGACGAGATTTTGGCCAAAGGCGAGACGCACGTTGGGAGACCAAAAGGCCAATGACACTCTAACAGCAGATCAGCACCTCGTCGAACCTAGTCAGCACCTCGTCAATTGAGAACCCCTTAATATAGTATTACTACGGTAGAACCTCGTTGCACCTCGTCGGGCACCTCGTCAAATGAGAGTTCATCGGTGCATAGATACTACTATAATATTATGAAATACTAGTATGAAATTGTGAAACATATGTTAGAGTTGCCCACAGCAGACACCTTAAGGAGACATCGACACTCCTGCAAGAAATGAATTTCCAAAGATAAAATAGTGCTAGGAACAAGTCAAGTCCGATAGTGCAAACAAGACGATTCAGTCCTCGATCTTGTAAAATGTAAAAACATCAGTCGAAAGTTTCCAGACTATTACATTATACAGGCCAACTTGTGATAGCGGCCATAGAATTAACGAAGTGTTAATAATCCTCATATAATTGGATGAGTTTTGGATGTAAATACGTAACTTCCAATTGATTAAACACTATATATACGGAGAGGAAAGATGGAGTATTATACATTTTGCCTTTCATCATCCAAGCTATAAGAAATTACAAATTTAAATAATAGTAAACACCTACAATGGCGAAAAATTAAGTATTCGTATTTAAAGTGACTGTATAAATTGTACTTACTCCAACAATACCCGCTGGCTGAGTAAAAGCCTCTGTTGCAATTTCTGCAGGTATCTGGCAACTCACATGATCCACCACTGTTTCTTTGAACGTATCCAGTGGTATGCTCAGTATTGTAGTCATCCCCATAATATCTGTTACATGCATGAGGATTTGTTTTACCGGCACATATGGCTATTGATAGAAAAAAACACATCATGTCAAATGGCAAAGATCGGGGTACCGTTTCATATGCACGTTATCCCATAGAAAACATGAAGAAAGTGCACGTTAATTTAATGATCAGTTTATGAAACGGTACTCTATGGAATACCTGAAGGGACTACTGCTTATTGTTACTTGTCAATTGCTGATTGCTGAATACTGATTGCTAAATGCTAAATGATGATGGCCAAATGCTATCTGTAAATTGTCGATTGCTATATGCTAATTGCTACACGTGATGGTACTCTACGAATAAAAAAAATCACTAAATCTTAACATTGTCAAGAAAACGTTTGCAGCCTTAGTGCTTAGTCATTGACAGGAAAGGCATTTCTGACCATATATCAGTAGTTTTCTATCACGATCAGTAAATATTTGTTCAGAAATATCTAATCTTTATTAGATCAATACAACTGGGAAGTTGTATTTCAACATTGTAACAATATTAATGAGGCGTGCGAATTATTTACAAACAAGTATCTTGAGTTTGCTCAAATTTGTATACCCGTAAAAACTGTAACAATTCGACCTAACGACAAACCATGTTTCACTCTGACCTGCGACGTGAAATCAGACGACGCGACAGACTACATAAATTAAGAAACAGACGAACAGAAACGAAGACATTTTAAATTTTAGGCGACACCGAAATAAAGTGAATAACATGAAAAAAATATGCTCGAACTGCATTCTTCGAAAACGTAAACGGACTAATCGACAATTATTCAAGATCGGACTCAATAGCTTATTTGAAACTTATAATACAACTTACAAATTCTAGTCAGAGCGTTGAAATCCCACCATTATTTGATACCGAGAGTGACTCTTTGATTTATACTGACTTTGACAAAGCAGAATTACTAAACAATTACTTTTGTTCCATTTCTGACCTGAATGATCCCCCCTTTCATGGACAGAACGGACGAACGACTACTGAATGTCTTTATTACACATAATGAAATTTTAGATTAGGTAAAGCATCTGGCTTAGATAGTGTAAGCCACCATATGTTGAAACATACTGCAAATACCGTTTGTAGACCCCTCCAAATATTATTCAGTTTTTCACTTACTTCCGGAAACTTACCCGACAATTGGAAAACTGCTGTAGTTATACCTCTATTTAAGTCAGGTGAAAAACCAATACCCTCTAATTTCCGACCAATAGCTCTATTAAGTACAGTCGGTAAGTCTTTGAAAGGGTATTGTTTAAACATATTTTTAATTTCTTATTAACTAATGATCTTTCGTTTTTCGTTTTGTGAAAACTTACAATATCTAAATTTTTGTAAATTTTGTTGAAAACTAAGGAGTATCTCCCTCATGCAAAGCTCTGTCCTTAGCTGATTTTGGCTTTAAATTTAGATCATATTGGTTATTTGTTCTCTATCGGTTTTACATATCTTTGATTTATGGTCTTCCAAACGTTTAGATTTTATCTGCACTGAAGAGACATAAGTTGTCGAAATGCGCATATGCAGAAATTAAATTCACAGTAACTTCGGTATTTTGTTATTTCGTACAAATTTCAATCAGAATTTACACCGGGTCATTCCACTACACACCAACTTCTTGAAATTTATCATAACATATGCGTGGCCCTTGAAGAAAAGAAATACATTTGTATTGTTTTTGTGATATTTCTAAAGCTTTCGTTAGGGTATGGATAGAGGGTCTCGTGAGGAAACTTAAGTCGTATGGTATGTATTGTAATAACTTAAAATGGCATGAAAGTTACTTGACAGACAGAAAACAATGTGTTGTTATGAAAAATTCATACTCTTCTGTGAAGTACCTTAAAGCCGGGGTTCCACAAGGCTCTGTTTTGGGGTCTCTGTTATTCCTCATTTACCTAAATGATATTGAAGACAATCTTAAATCTCTAACTCGGCTTTTCGCAGATGATATATCACTTTCGTATAGTTCTGTATCACAACAGAAAATAGAAACTCAAAAAAAATTAATAAAAATAAATAGATGGGCTAAAAATTGGCTAATAAAATTCAATCCAAATAAAACCAAATTTTATTTATATCCAATACATTATTTAGTCATGATATCAATTTGTTTTTTCAAGGTTCTCAATTAGAACCATGTGAAAATCATAGACATCTAGGAATATATTTCAGTGAAAATTGTAAATGGGCATATCATATTAATCTGTTCAAGTGTGAATAAAAAGTTATCTGTTCTGCGGAAACTTAAATTCATTCTCAGTCGTAAATCACCGGAAAAAATATATTTTGTTTTCATACGACCAGTGATGGAATATGGATGTGAATTGTGGAATGGGTGTGATGTTGACTTGTCTGATAAACTGAAAAACTACAATTAGAAGCAGCAATGATAGTAACCGGTTTACCATTTTATGCAAGTAGAGATTCCTTGTATCTAGAAACTGGGAGAGAAACATTATTTGACAGGCTTAGTAGGAGGTGTTTATGTTTATTTTATAATATCAAATAAAAGTGCCCCCGTTTATCTTCAGGATATTCTACCCCCTAAAGTATCTAGTTATTCCTTGCGAAATGGTGAGGATTATACTATTTCTAATTATAGATGAACTCTTACCAACTCTTTCCATCAACTATTCGAGCATGGGACTCTTTAGATTTAGGTAAGAGAAATTCATCTACTATAAACAGTTTTAAAAGGTTTTTAAGTGTTAAACGTGGTACAGATTTGGTCGTAGAAAATCAAACATTATTCATACTAAGTTGAGGTATAGCTATAGCAGTTTGAATTATGATTTATATAGATTTGGTATCAAAGGTAATCCTAGATGCTTATGTGGTGCAGATCGTGAAGATGCTAGTCACTTTTTTCTTAAATGTCCAGTTTATGATGGTATTCGACATAATTTACTTTCAACTCTTAGAATTTATGGAAATATTGATATAATGTAATTCTACGTGGAAATACTGATCTCACTATTGCACAAAATTTAGATATATTTACAGCAGTCCAAAGTTTTATATACAATAGTCCCAGATTTGATTGATTGATATAGGATTGATAAATTTGTGCAGATTTTTCCTTTTTCTTTCTTTTTTCTCTTGTTTTATTTTCTCATTCGAGTTATTCTTTAATTCTATTCTTAAAACACACGATTTCTTTATACAAATATGTACATGTAGTAGTATATTTTATCATGCAACTACAATGGTATAAGTTTCACAAGTTTCAGTGTTTTATATGTATTCTTTTCTTTTATTTCGCTAGTTATTACAAAACAATTTAATTTGTATATTGTATGAACATTGCTGCTATGTTATATTTATTACTTATTTATGTTGTAAATTGAAGAGAAAGGGCTTATAATAATATTGTAAAAACTTGTCCCCAATCCCCTTGCTTTTGTGCAATAAAAATTAATTCAATTGTCTTTTGCCAATTGCTGATAGTCAATAATTGAGTGTCAATTTTTGATTGCCGACCACCAAATGCTGATTGTCAGTTGTTGGTTGATGATTACTAAACAACGGCAGTAGAATACCGAAGGACCAAAATTAAGATTACACAAATCAAAGTCCAGAGACAAGGCAAACGCAGGAACACCAGAAGACGGAAGACCAAAGACACCACATGCCCAAAAAAACACGAACATTACATATACAACACAAAAAAACTAAAGCACTAACAGTGTGAACTCTAAAAAAACAGAGTGACATTAGGTGCTCCGGAAGGGTAAGCATGTCCTGCTCTGTATACAGAACCCGTAAATGCTGATTGCCAATTGCTCATGGCTTATTACTGAATGCTGATTTCGAATTAGTGATTGTTGATTACTGAATGCGGATTGCTAATTGTCAATTGCCAATCACCAAATGGTAATTGCTTGTTGTTATTTGATTATTGCTAAAAGTCAATTGGCAATTGCTTATTGTTGAATACCAATTGCTAATTTCTGGAGTCTCTTATTTATTGATCATGATAGGTCAGAAGGCTTAAAAGCTTCTAATATTTTGTACTCGGTTGTACAAGTAAATGTTGAATACCGATTTTCAAGTCTCAATATCTGTAAAGGCAAAGACAAACCAAAAACAATTCTAAAGTTTAATCCAACTTGTTGTAAAAACTAAGGGCGAATGGGCAAATTTTGTATTCTATTTTTATCATTTTTTTGTGAAAAATACTGAAGGTAATGGACACAATTTTTTGGGTGACGGAAACATCGGGAGGAAAAGAATGCGAATCTAGGATAATTTTTCAAAAGAAGTAAAAAAGGAAGTACTCATTACCAAAAATATGGAAATATGAGGCCAAATTCAGTACCAGGGTATCCACCTAGTGTCATACACGGAATGAAGACTTAGTATTTTTAAGGGTTTTTAAAGGGTTAAAGGTTGATAAAAACAAAAAATTTCTATAAAACGCGAGGTAATTTTTTCAAGTCAGACGAGTCTGAATATTCCACTGATGAATACCCTCGGGGACCAAAAGCCATACAGTTAATCTTGTAACATTTATCGAATGTAGCGGTGAACAAGTGTGTAAAAAAGTCAAATGTTTATATACACTTAAAAATGTTTGACTTATTTCATATATGACAAATGCATCCCTTTAAATGAACACCTTTAACTTTTTTCATACTGCGAGTATCCGACCAGCAGACGATAAATGACAGTTGAATTATTCCTCAAGATAGGGAAAATATTTTATTTTCAGATTACTTCAATTTTGTCTTTTTAGAATTTTGTTGTGCAATTCTTGTGGTCTGTGATTGAAATTTTTAGCCATTGTAGGTGTTTCCTCTTGTCTTTTCTTTTTATAATAATATAGAAAGAGTAAATTATAAGAAGCAGATGCTTACTCTACCCGTGCACCTGATCTCACCCATGGTTTGTTATTTGGTCCGTATTGTTCACTTTTTATGTGTGTGTTTTTATTTTTCTTTCCTGTGCTGTGCTCATGTTGTGTCTTTGTTTCTTTGTTTTTCGGATGTTGCCATTGTCCTTGGATTGTTCGTTTTAGACTGACGGTTCGGTTCTCACTTACTTTCTAAACCTAACATTGAAGGGGAAGATAATCATTTTCGTAGAAACAATGAACATGAAAAAGCACCAAAGAGCATTAGGGTATCTTTTCTCAAATTGTTCTGAATAAGGGTTCCTATTATTTCAACATTCTAGTCATGATTCGTGAATCAGATTAATTGAAATGGTCTGATCACACAATAAGTTCAATAGTAGATATGGGTTAATACTCAAATTCATGAAAATTTTGCTTCGGGAATTATAAAACTCCTTCGAAAGGATATTATTATGTAAAGTTTTCAAAACACTGAATTGTTTTTGTTGTTTTTTAAAGACTGAGTTTAAATCGCTGATTAAAAATCTTACTTTGCATACCTATTCTATGCTAAATTTGAAGATTTTTTTATTTCCCAACATATCAAAGTCCTTCGCAGGATATAATAAATCAAAACACTTCACTATTTTTGTCATTCTCAAAGAGTTAGTTTAAACCGCAGACTAAAACTTTTACAATTCATACCTTTTTAATGCTAAAATTGATGAAGTTTTTGCTTCGCGAATTATAAAACTCCTTCGAAAGGATATTATTATGTAAAATTTTCAAAACACTGAATTTGTTTAGTCATTTTTAAAGACTGAGTTTAAACCACTGATTAAAAATTTTACTTTTCATACCTATTCTATGCTAAATTGGATGATTTTTTTTATTTTGCAACACTCCTTTCGAAGGATATAATGAAGTAAAATTTTCAAAACATTTTACTTTTTTGTCATAACCGCAGACTAGAACTTTTACTTTTCATACCTTTTTAATGCTAAAATTCATGATATTTTTGCTTTGCAAATTATGAAACTCCTTCGAAAGGATAAAATGATGTAAAATTTTCAAAACACTGAATTGTTTTTGTCATTTTTAAATACTGAGTTTAAACCACCGATTTAAAATCTTACTTTTCTAAACTATTCTATGCTAAATTTGATGATTTTTTTTTACTTCGCAACATATCAAACTCCTTCGCAAGGATATAATGAAGTTCAATTTTCAAAACATTTAACTTTTTGTCTTTTTAAAAGAGTTAGTTTAAACCGCAGACTTAATCTTTTACTAATGCTAAAATTTATGAAATTTTTGCTTTGCAAATTATATAACCAATGATGTAAAATTTTTAAAGACTGAGTTTAAACCACCGATTTAAAATCTTTCTTTTCATAACTATTCTATGCTAAATTTGATGATTTTTTTTTTATTTCGCAACATATCAAACCTCGCAAGGATATAATAAAGTTAAATTTTCGAAACATTTTACTCTTTTGTCATTTTAAAGAGTTAGTTTAAACCGGAGACTAAAAATTTTAATTTTTATACCTCTTTAATGCTCAAATTCATGACGTTTTTGCTTTGCGAATAATAAAACTCCTTCAAAAGGATATTTTGGTGTAATTTTTTTTTAAACACTGAATTATTTTTGCCATTCTTAACGGCTGCCTAATAAATTTTACTTTCATACCTATTTTATGCTAAATTTGGTGATTTTTTTTATTTCACGATATATCAATTTCGAAACAGAGTACACATCAAATTATATGAAAATATAAATCTTTGCTCTAGAGATTTGTTAAATTGAATATCTTTTATAACTAATTAATGAAAGGAAGATAACAGGAAACACTTACAATGGCCGAACACTACAATCACATGTCACTATCAACCAGGGAACTGCACAAGAAAAACAATAAAATGACAAAAGACAAACATAGACAACGATAGGAACTCGGGATAGCCGTACTTGGTACCGGCACTTGCAACAGCAAGCGGTAGGGTTAAACCGGTTTATGGGTGCCCAAACCTCCCCTTTCTCTATCCCGTTTCCCTATAGTATAACAAACATACAAATAAAACCCAATACAGGTAGACCACAATCTTGAAATGGAAAAATAGACAAAGCGTAATTTAGAAAGATGGGTCGTGGAGTGCTCGCTGCTAAACTGCCAGCTAGCTCAAGAAGCCTAGTCTGCTTGTAAAACACTGTCGCACTACGGAATGATAATCAAATTCAAAACTTCCCGTAGGGTTTGGTAAAGAATAATTATGGATTTCAGTAGACATCGGCAGTATCAGTGAGAGGCCAGTGTAATTATAAAATCTTCAGGTAAGTCTAAAACGGCGATATTCACAACTTTTAACTGGTTCAGTTTAGATCCTCAGAATGTTGAGCTCGAATCCTCCCATGACCAGCGAATCTGATATCCATTCACATTCTAAAAGTGTCACAGGCACAACCTTATTTGATTATCTAAAATTACGAAATTTGAGTAAAAAAGTTCGCGATAAACAGAATAAGGGATTTTGATTGATTTAATCAAACCCTGAATACCGTTTTCGTTTCTGATTGGATGAACGTTAAATATCAAATAGCGATTTCCGTTTCTCGTTTCTCATTGGCTAAAACTATGAATAGCGTTTTCGGTTTAAACTCGAATTCCGATGCCGATCGGAAACTATGGGTTTTCGTCGGAAACCCCTAGTTTCCGTTCAATTTCGATCGGAAAATAGAGATTTGCGGCGAAATACTATATATACCGATCGGAAACCCCTAGTTTACGATCGGTATACCTGGTATTTCGCACGAAAACCCCTAGTTTTCGTTCAAAAACTAGGTATAACGCATTTTGTTACTATCGCGTGCCTAATGCATTAACTTATACTACTGATCATCATAGGTTTGTCTCGCATCTTGACTAGGTTAAAATTCATTTATATTGGAGTTAATTTCTTCATGGATGATATCATTAATGATGTCAAGTCTGTCATGCCAGTCAATTAGATCAAGTTCAATTTTAATGGCGTTAATATCGACATTACTATAATCTAATATTGTTCCGATATATGTCATTTCACGTAATGATTTGAAATTTATCTGTGGTTGTAACATTGAAAAAACGTAATATTTTAAACAATTTCACACTAATGATTTTTATTGTTATCAATTCAAGAATGACAATTTACCTAAATCACAAAATTCAAACCTCCAAGAATTCCAACGGCTTGTCCATCCGGGACAGCAGACCCTTCTATATCTAGTAACTAATCTAAAACAAATAAAAATAAAAAAAAATCTAATGTTAAAAAATGGATAACAGGAAACACCTACAATGGCTGAAAATTATAATTACATGCAACAATTTGCAAAGGAACTATACAAGAAAAACACGTATAAGACAAAAGACAAACGTAGACAACGATAGGAACTCGGGACAGCCGGACTTGGTAAGGGCACTTACAAAAGCCAGCGGTAGGGTTAAACCGGTTTATGGGTACCCAAACCTCCCCTTTCTCTGTCCCGTTTCCCTATAATATAAAAACATACGAATAAAACCCAATACAGGTAGACTACTAACTCCATGAATACAATCTTGAAAGGAGAGAAAAAAACAATACGTAATTTTGAAAGATGGGTCAAGGAGTGATTACCGCTAAACTGCCGGCTAGCTTAAGGAGCCTAGTCTGCTGGTAGAACACTGTCGCACTACGGAAGAAAAATCAAACTCAAAACTTCCCGAAAGGTTTGGTCAAGAATCATCATAAATTTCAGTAGACATCGGCAGTATCAGTGAGAGGCCAGTATTTGTGCAAAATTTTTAGGTCACTAGGTCTCAAAGCTAATTTAACGGATGCAAGCAGAATATCTTGCCGATTTCCCTTATTACGTAAACAATGTAAGTTACGTCCCAGCTTTTCTGGATTTTAATCAATTTCTGGCATTTTTAACAACATTTCCGTAAAACTGAGGACTAGAAATGCCCATAGTAATAAGCTGTTTTCGAGTAACACCATATTTCGATATAACATGTTCATATCTATTACAAAACTTCTTAAATATATTCAACAGCCTATGAAATCTGTAACCTTGTTGTAAAAGTTTGGCTGTGAAAGTACGGTTACGTTCATTGAAATCATCAAGAGTAGAACAAACTCGGGCGAATCGTACCAGTTGGGAAATATATACCCCGTAGGATGGAACAAGGGGAATGTCGCCGTCAAGAAAAGGGAAATTAGTAATAGTGAAATCAAAATCATCTCTTTTATCATATATTTTGGTTTTGATTTTACCAGAGTCAATAATGATAGCCAGATTTTACCAGAGTCAATAATGATAGTCAGAAGCCTCGTCAACAGGTACAAACACATATTTTTTAACAAGATCCTTGAATTTTCACTTAATTCTATTTACAGACAGCTTAGGAGGTGAGTCAACATAATTATTTTTATGAAAATTTATTCTGTTGGTGACCTTGGTAATAATTTTATCTTTAAACAAATTTAGAGCATGTTTGTCTGCACTTTCTCGTTTGCACCATTTTTTACATGAGTGGTAACAGCCTCTTTAATTATATCAAAACATGCTTGCAAGTTTATTTTTGAAGGCGGGCGATATTTAGGCCATTTCCTAAAGAATTGTCTGACTTCCTTATCTACAATGATGTTAAGATTCCCCGTTAATATATGTCCACACGGGTCATAGCGATATGGCGACGTGGAACAGTCTCAGCTGCTAGGGTAGTTCTTCTCGAAATTAGCATCAGAGGTAATAGAAGAGTTTTGAAAAACGAAGCTTTTGAATATCGGGGTCCCGAAAAATAGCTGCAATATCAATGAGGTCAATTCCTTTATTAATGTATTTAATTTTCAAAAACTGTTTTACGTGCTCATCGTCTTTGTCGATTCCCGGATAAAGTCGATAAAAGCAGAAAGCATCAATAATTTTGGAACATTCATAGAGCGGACTATTTCACATCCCTTATTTTACGGTAATGTTTTACATAAGAGTAAAAAATACTTAAACTCGCCTAACAAGCTTATAAATATTTTACGAAAGGATATGGAGTAAATGAACATGAGACCATAACACATATGTTAACTCCAACTGCAATAATTTTAATGAACTGTATGGCCATTTCGGAAATTTATTCCTCATCAGCAGCACTAGAACCAAAACAAAGGAAATCCATAATTTCAAAAAATGTTAAAATGCATAAAACCAATCGAAATCCGAATAATCAGTATTATCAAATATAGCTTAGGACAAAACTACGATGGTGGGAGTTAGTCCTTCGGTTTTAGAATTTACATGAATTTAGATAATAGTAATTGAACAAAAACCTTTAAATCGTCTAACTCATAAGGGTTATAATTACGGTATTGTCGTCAAGTCATTACGTATGGCCTTCTTTGGTATTAACATTGATTTTTTGATAGGGTCTTTGGAATTTAACTAAACACATTCAAATTTCTAAAATCTGTATTGCATGGACACGGGTTATGTATTCCGGTATATACATGAAATCATTATTCTGAACTCCTCACAGGAAGGGATCTTGGTGGAAGCTGTATACTGAGGGTAATAACTTACTTTGTCAGTTGGTGATGGGTCTGGAGCTGGCATGTCAGTTAACTGTTAGTAGTCTCTTGTGATTTCATGTTTTTGTCTGTATATTTAGTTCTTTCAGTTTCATATTTCACAATTGACTCGGTCCTGTTGCTAACTGAATTTTACTGTTGTTACGATTGTTTTTTTATTTATCACATTGGCTGTAGGGGGGAGGTTTTGATCCAATAAGACTAGTTTAACCCCGCCGCAGCAGGTTTGTGCCTGTCTTAAGTCAGGAATTTATTAAGCCTTTGTGTGTCTTGTCCTTTTTCTAGTTAGTTTACTTTATGTCTATAGGAGTCTAGGATGATGTTTATTTCGCTGGACTTGATTGCTCTTTGTTCAGGGGCCGACTCCGACCTGCTGTTGGGTGTGGGGTTTTCTCACCGTTCATTGAAGATATTATGGTGGCTTTGAGTTGTTATTACTCCTCTTTGGGTCGTTGTCTCTTTGGCACATTCCCCGTTTCCCTTCTTTTTTCTACTAACAGACATATTATCACACTCCAAAGAGATTTTATAAAGTTGTGTTACAAGAATTAAACAAAGTTTAGTGAACAAACCATGCCGCCCATTGTTTTTGAAAATAGTATATAGATCTTTTATATTTACTATGTTTTTACGTTTGCTTTTGATGTTATAAATACAAAAAATATCGAAGTTGCATAAAAAACAGAAAATTTCGTTATGCTGTACACGTGTTTCAAGGAGTAACCTCTCATCAGCAGCATTTAAATCAAATAATATGGAAAGCCATAATCCAAAAGTTGTCCAGAAAGAAGTACTCATTTCCAAAAATATCAAAACCGGTAGCCAAATCCAGTACCAAGAACATCTACCGAGTACCATACACGGAATGAAGCCTCAGTATTTTTAAGTGATTAGATTTTGATAAAATCAGTAAATTTCTATAAAACGCAAGGTATAATTTTCATATAATTCACTCTTCGACCATGTGACCTGCGATGGCGTAATTTCGGAGAAGAAATTCCAATGATGTTAATAGAAGCGCACCGAGAAATGTTTCCCTGACCCATGATGTTGTCATTCAACCCTATTGGATAAGCTGTCTGAAGTTTTTTTTTTATCCAAGATAGTTAGCATTCTCTTCTAGATCTTACAAATTCTCTCTTAGATTGATCAGGGGATTTTTCTATAAGTTCTAACGGTTGTATATTGATATATTTTTATCATGATTATAGATAGAACAGTGTTGGTAGATATATGATCTAAACTTTTTTGGGGAACGAATACGGTACAAATGGTCTTGGGTACGTCGTTGTAATGGACGACCAGTCTCACTAACGTACTGAATTCCACAGCCTGGTTTACTTCAGGTAATCAAATATACCAGGCTGGCTGTTTTTCAAGAGATGTCAATGGGGAATTGGGTGGTAAATTTCCTACCATTTACATTTGATTTGACAGTGTTTTCCTGGACGAGGGGAGGACATGTGGCACATTTCCTGGCGTCGCACTTATAAATTTTAGAGAATCCACGATTGCTTTTATTAAAAAGTGATGCTGTTATGTATTTAGATTTTTGCAAAGAGTGGCATATTTTAGATATTTTTAACGGAGTGAGTCTGACTATAGGATTTAGTGCTGAAGGTGGTAGATTTGTAAAATTAGAGTGTGAAGGCGCAATCGTGGATTTGACGTAGCGTTTTCTTAAATTGTATGTAGATTGTATCATGTATTTTTACCTAAAAACTCGATTACAAATCATTACAATGTAACTATGAAGAAACTGTCATTGCCAATGTCATCTGTATATCAAAAATGAATCCCTTAAACACCACAATCATGGGGAATTGTTTTACCAACTCCACACTGCAGTTGTGACTTTGATATTTGTCAAAGAACAATTCTTATACCATACTCTCACAATACCGTTAATTATATGAACTAGTCGTCTTATAGCACATTCTTACAGTTTCTGTAATCATTTAATATAATTTTATCAAGTTTAGGAATTATACAAGTATATAATTAGTACATTGTTGAAGGCCTCATGGTGACTTCAAGATGGAGAACAACAACTTTTCTCCATTTCCTCTCATGGTTATTCATTGTCACATGCTATCTCACTATTTCCAAAGAATGATTTTTTTTCTGTAGATTCGATTTAACCCATCAATTAAGGCCAGCACTTTGGCGCTGAAACGATCATGCTGACTGTTTTGCTCCCTAAATAAAAAAAATAGAAAACCTACGATGATTGAAAAATACAGATACATGATGCAATCTAGTAGGGAACTGCACAAGAAAACAAAAATATTTGCCAAATACAAACGTAAACAAAGATACGAAGTCGGGACAACCGGACTCGGTACCTGCACTAGCAAAATCCAGCGGTAAGGTTAAATCGGTTTATGAGTAACCAAACCTTCCATTTTCTCTGCCCCGTTGCCCTATCCCTATAGTATAATAAACATACGAGAAAAACCAATACAGGTACACTACTTATGCCATGACGACAATCTTGAGGAGGAAAAAAGTGACATACCGTTATTTTGAAAGATGGGCCAAGCTCGCCGCTAAATTGATGTTTATCAAAAGGAGCCTAAACAAATGAAGGGATATGGAGTAAATGTACATGGGACAGAATCCCTATAAATACGTTATAAGAATAAGCAAATGGAACAACGCTTTGATTGTTGTTCTTCATCTTGAAGTCACTATGAGTCACTATCTAGCCTGCTAGTTCAAGTCGCACTATGAAAGAAAGATCAAACTCAAAACTTCCCGAAGATTTTGGAAAGTAATTATCATGCTTTTCAGTATACTTCAGTAAGAGGCCAGTATGTATGTAAAACCCTCAAGTATCTGGAACCCAAAGCCAATTTTACGGATACATACAGAATATACTCTTGATATTCCCTTTTACGTTAATACTTTTTTAGAAAAGGGGGTATCAGTTTTCGGTATTCTTTAACTATATTTCCGTAAAATTAGGATGAGAATTATCCTTAGTAATAAGCTGTTCGCAAGTGACACCAAATTTTGATATAAAATATTGTGTTTCAGTTTTGGCACATCTATATGTAAATGGTTCTCAGTTTTATACAAGGAGACAAAAATTGTGTTATTAATAATGGGTATTTGTCATATTTCTTAAATAATGAGCATGGATGCCGACATGTTGATTTGTTACCCCTGTATTTATATATTATTGCTGTTGCATTGTTGTTTTTGAAAGAAAATCAACGAAAAGAAAACAAAAACATCAAAGGTATTACAGTAAAGAAGCCTGAATCTTTAATCAGTCAATATGAGGATGACACTTTTCTAACTTTATCTTAAAGAATATATTGATTGTTTTGAAAAAATTTTAAATATTCCTGGTTTAAAAATAAATCCATAAAAACAAAAACAGTATGGATCGGAAATAAGAAGTTTTCTGATTTAGTTCTGTGTCGTGGTACTAAATTACAATGTTCTAGCTCAAATTTTAAATTTTTAGGCATTGATTTTTTGAATGATTTAATAACAAAATTACTGAACAGGGTTGTCAATAAAAAAAAAGACAAAGTAGGTAGAACCACCGGAAAAACTGTCGACCGCAATGGTCCTCACTTGGTACAGACATTTAAAAAGAAATGGTGAGTTAAACCGGTTTTATGGAACAACAATCAAAGCGTTGTTCCATTTGCTTAATCTTACCACGTGTTTATAGGGATTTTGTCCCATGTACATTTCCTCCACATGCCTTTATTTGTTTATCTATGGAATGCCAAACCTCCCCCTACACTGCGGTAGTGTCCGGTAACAACTCAACAGTAATTGCTATTGAAATGATAATCACAGTACTAAATAAAAAAAAAGAATCTTGAATCAGAGTTCCGTTCGAATAACTAAATACCGAAGTTACTGTGAATTTACTTTCTGCATATGCGCATTTCGACAACTTATGTCTCATCAGTGCAGATAAAATCTAAACGTTTGGAAGACCATAAACTCAAAGATAGTTTTCAGTTATGGTGTACTTGTGCGTGAGAGAATTTCTCATATGGATATACTATTGATACTTTCAAATTTTGGCAATTATTTTTGTAATTTTCGAAATGTAATCCAGACCACCTGTTTTGAGTGCCCACATCTCACTATTTTATAACGCCAAGTTTTCTTAGATTCGACTTGATGAGTGCCCTGTATTTGTCTATATGTTGTAGTTGTCCACTAGCTTAAGACACTAGTGCTTTTGTCGGGCAAAGGATGACAGTGATTGTAAGAGCACTTTGCCAGTTTAATTGATGTTTGTTGACAATTCCGCACCCATGACCAAGAAAGACATGGATGTAGCGTTGCTCGACAATTAGCAAAGAATTCCGCTTAAA
>MJUU01053886.1:0-19585 GCA_002080025.1 Modiolus philippinarum | reverse complement strand
CAAATAAAATTGACGAATAAAGTCCCATAACTCTTGCAACACACATTGAAATTTCACGAAAGAGTATACAGATTGTAAGGCCATCATACAAAATACCTCTACAAAGTTTGAAGTGAATTGGCCAAAGAGTTGTCAAGTTAGAGCTCGACATGTAAAAAAACTGCCTTAAATTTTACGAAAAAAGTCCCATAACTTTTGCAAGAATGACTGAAATTTTAGGAAAAAATAAACAGATCTTTAGGCCATTATACCCAATACCTCCATAACGTTTGAAGTGAATCGACCAAATGGTTATCAAAAACAACTACAGTAGAATACCGAAGGAACAAAGTACAAGATTACATGAATCAAAGTCAAGAGACGAGGAAAAGGCAAGAACACAAGAAGACGGAAGACCAAAGACACTACATGCCTATAAAACACACCAAAGCTACATATACAACACAAAAATCTAAGGCACTAACAGTGTGAACTCTAAAAAAAAACAGAGTGACATCAGGTGCTCCGGAAGAGTAAGCATGTCCTGTCCAGCACCCATACATTGTCAGTGGGTCAATCCAGGGTAAAGTTAAAACCGGTAATGTCAAATCCGGGAAGACGTGAATCTAGCTGAAAATGTCAGTTTTCATTTGTGACACTGACATTTCATATCTATCTATGATGTCGTGGTGACGGCCATAGAATTTCTGAAGGGACGAAAGTAACAACGGTTGAACATATCCCTGAATCAGCAGTTTTTGTGACAGTGCCTTTGCTCTTTCCACAAAGTGACTGTATGAACTGCACGCTCTACGTTAACGAATTAATTGTGAAATATACACACCATATGCTGTGACTTTTAATTTCAGCTTCAGATATATAGACGATGTACTTTCTTGGTATATTTGGTGCAGAGAAAGGGAAAGTTCACAATTGGAAAGTCAAAATCATCACGTTTGTCTTATAACCTAGATGTCAGACGTCTATGTTCGTCAATGTATAACAAAAGGTCAAGGTATGAGGCAGAATAGGGTGTATCGGTTGTCTCTTTAATTTCAAGTTCACTTGGGTAGATGCGATGGTAAATATTCTTTAAATCTTTGGTTGTTAAAAGAAAGTACATCGTCTATATATCTGAAGCTGAAATTAAAAGTCTGGGCTAGTTGTTTTTGTTTCTGTTGTATCAGCCCTTGTAAAAACTTTGCTTCATACGAAAAAAGGAAAAGGTCAGCTAAAAGTGGCACACAATTTGTTCCCATAGGAATTCCTATTGTCTGTTAAAAAACGCGGCCTCCACATTCAACAAAAATGTTGTCGATCAAAAATTCAAGCATCTTTATTACGTCATTTTCACTGTATTTCTTGTTTGACTCAGCGTGGTTCTTAAAAAAACATTTTTATCTTTTCCTATTACCAAATAGGAATACCTGCGTTCTCCGTTTTTGATACAGAAACAATGATGTATCAGATCGGAAATTACTGTTTTAAGTTTATTTTGTCGAAGACTGTATAAAGGGTAGAAAATCAAAGGTTTGAATGCTATTGCAATATGCGAGACTGTTTGAGGAGAGATGTTCAAGGAGATCTTTGGAATTTTTAAGAATCCAAATCTGAATCATGCCGCTCGTGGAATAGGATTTTTCGAAGTAGCCTTTTAGACCATCTCTAACTGCAGTCAGTAAAGTGGTAAGGAGTTTGGATAGGGGCTTAGTGGTGCATCTGGCAGATCCTGCAATGAATCTCTATTTGTAGGGATTCTTGTAAAGATTATGACCCAGTAAATGTAAGGGAGATAATTGTTATTTTCATCCACTTTGATACCGAAGGATGCTAACACAGAAGTGTGATTTGTGATTATCTCGTCCCTTGATAATGTAGTTGGGGTATATGTAGGATTGCCAGATGAAGTGTCAATACCAATCTCCTGAACAAGACAGTCTAAATAGTGTTTCTTACATACAAACACGATATTGTAGAAGCTTTGTCTGCAGGTACTATGACGTATTTTTCCTGGAGGTTTGTCAATGATTTTGCAACAAGAGGATCATCAAATATACTGGACGTTCTAGTTTTCACAGATGTTTTCAAGCGCTGGATACGATTAATGATTAATGACTTAATCGACCTGATCCAGTTTGACAATGTCTCCACAAATTCTTTTTCCTTCTTCGCCCTTATTCTGGCATAGTCCTCAACTGCATCCATCATAACTTTGAAATTATACTTCAATTTGATATGCTGGGGTTCACGGAATTTTGGACCTTTTGATAAAATATCTCGTAATTTTTGGTTTTCAACGATATCTAGGTCACCGGTCATCACGTTTCCAGCAGGACTATAGTTGAATGGGGAAGAGGAGCAGGTGCAATCAGGCGGTTTGGCATTAAAGTCATCAATCTGGAAATCACGCAATACCCATTTGTGATTGAAAATATAGGTTGCAATAGATTTACTGTAGGAATAAGAGATAAGTGGAACAGATTGGTCTTTGAAGTAAGGAGGAATGTTAGATTTCACTGTTTTGTTTTGCAGAATGTTGAGAGATTAATGGCATCTAGGCCTTTGTTAGCGAACTGAATTTTAAGAAATTATCGCTTCCAGGTTTATTTGCAAAAGTTGTTGCAAGTTTGAACAGTCTGCGATTGGAGATGTCCATAACGATAGCTGTTAATTTATATTCCAGAGAATGCCAGTCAGTCACAGATAAATTTAAACATATTTAGTAAAACGAATGAAGTTTAGAAAGTGGCAAGGAATATAATTTTGTACGAACGTGATGAATACCTAGTGGCATTTTCATAAATGAAAGAAGACCATTAATTGAAATGACAAGTAGATGTGGTGCGGTATAATGCCTGTGTCCATGACTATGTGGTCCTCGCAGACTTCCATTAAAAGATATTCATCACATTCACAGACCTGCACCCTGGGCTTGAACGATTACCTACACTTTTAATATTATCATTGCAACCGTAAGGTATTGCTGTTCCCAGCTCTTTGATCCAGTATTCCTCTCTTTGCAGACGTTATCAAGTAAGAGCGCGACACATGAAACAGACGGACAGACGGACGAACGGACAATCGGACATCTATCATAATACGTTCGTTTTTAGACGGGCCTATAAAAACGATAATGTAGATCTATAACATTCCTTTTACCTGTAGAAAAATGGCACACAGTTGGATGTATCTAAATATCGATTATACATATATCATGTTCTTCTTTCATAATTGATGACGTTGTTATACCAAATCTATTTAGAAGTATTTCAATTGAAGTTTCATATGTAAGAAGGCTTGATATCATAGTCAACGGAAATTATGTCCTTAGCTAGCTGTCAGTAACTGCGAGCATTTGTCCGGACAGTACCTCTGTGTATTGTCTTCATGTTTTATGTACTTCATTGTAAAGGTACTCGTCTTGATAAGTTGGACTTTTTTCTAGTTTGATTTTTACTGTGAGTCTTTTTTTGTATTTATTTTTAGCCATTCACCACCCATAGGGGAGGGTTTGGATAAAAAAAAACGAGTTTAACCCCACCGCAATTTTTGCGCCTGTCCCAAGTCAGGAATATATTGGTGAATGACTTGTCCGTGTCTTCTTATAAAATTTTAGATTCTTGATATTTGGGTTTTTGGATGTGGTTTGTTTCCATTAATTTATCCACTTTTTTACCCTTTTGGGGCCATTTAGGGCTTGCTATATGGTGTGAGGTTCCTCACTTTGTTGAAGACCGTACGGTGACCCCTAGATGCTTTGTTTTGGGGCGTTTTAACCTGGATATGGGATGTTGTCTCCTTGACATTTACCCCATTTCCTTTCTTTTTCATACTACTCAACACAAGAAACGATACACAGTTGATTTTGTAAATATTGTAGTATTTCGCAATTTGAAGTTTATATTTCAGTGTATCAATTTATTCAACGTCAAAATGCATTTGTTTATTCCATTTGCAAATCAATTCCGAAACGGATACGTCGGAAATCCGGAATGGTAGTTTTTCGTAAGATGATCGAGTTCACCGGTAAATGATAGATCATTTAAATCGTTTGATTTCCATTATTATTCTTTATCAGGTAAACCATTCTCTCATTTCGATGTCTCATTCAATCCAAAAATGACGTGAACAATGACTTAGCGCGGTCATACCATTGAATTTGATTTCTGCCCTTACCATTAATTCATTGCAATGTGAAAAGAAGAACAAACTAAAGATTTATGATTTATCTAAAGCATACATGCTCATCAAATAGATCACGTTTCGGCAGGGTCATGAGACGTCATAACTGCAAGATCGCGCAATATGTGTTTTTCACTTGCGAGAACGTTAGTTGGAAAGGAAAATAAGCCCGAGGAATTCTTATTCGTCATAGTAACAGATTTTCAAGTCTGTGGCCATTTGGAAAAAGGAAGACGTGGGCACACCTTTTACGTCTGCAAACAGAAATTCCGGATAATGACCTTGACCACGACCGGAGATGGTTCAGGAATCGTAAGAGATATTTTTGGACACAATTTAAATTCTTACATGCAAAAAATATATTTTGTTTGAGTTTTGGTTTTCTGCCAGAAGGTAAAATATTACTTTTGATAAAGAACAAAATACCGAAATTACTGGTATTTGTATCGTTTCTTTTGTCGAGTAGTTATATAAATGCATTGTTAATCTTTAAGCAAACTAATGCAACTATAGTATCGGCATCTCGTAGAGACTAGATGATCCTTTTCTTGTTTTTTTTTAGGTAAAAAATATATTTCATGGTGAAACCAAACAACAGTTGAAATTCACTAATGCCTGAAGTGGAAAAAAAACCAGGCTTCAATAATTTTTATACAGATTCTACGCTTATTTGCTGCATCTCGTTCATAGTTCAGAAGGATGACTGCAACTAAACGCCGCTTAATCAACTATTACAAACAGTCAGTGGTATTGTGAAACTACATTTTTGACATATGTTGCTTTTTCTATAGTGCATAACTCAATTGTAGGCAGGATGAAATTTTGCCATCACTTTACACCAGTCGTCCATCTAGTGTGAACCTTTCAATTAAAGATCTCCTTTAAAACCACTTTGCTAAATTTTGTCGTAATAGTTAATTGACCATATATACAAAGTATTTTAGCGGTTCAAACTGTATCTATTTGAAGTTATGGACGTTATATGTACACACATACAGATATCTACAATGAAAATATTTTGTGCAGCTGGAAAAAAATTGACACATTTAGAGCAGTTCTTGGTTAGTCCCTTGCAAGCGGTTTTTAGTTTATATAAGATGAATGTCAGTAGAAAATAGCTTGGACTCTGAAAAACCTAATTGGAAATCTTCACTTACACAACTACTTGCCAAATCGGAAGCAAACTTGACTCCTTGATGGACTTGATCAAAAAGTGGGTCAAACATGCCCGAGTCCTATCCAAGATTGACGCATACGTTCATCATAGTTTACAATTGGACCCTATTGGAGCACTTTCAGTTGGCTAAAATCTCTAGGCAAAAAGGAACCCATCTTGACCATAATAGTCCCTGAATGTCATATTTTCCAGTTGTGTGCTTAATATAGATGACCGCCGGCCGAGTGCAAATTTGATAATGGCCAATTTTCGGCAACAGATAGCAAATCTGGAACCAAATTGACCACAATGGTTCTTAGATTGGCCCGATGAAAAATAAGTCTGCATATCAGTCTAATCGTCGATCGCCGCCAGTGGGAAACAGTTTAACGTTATTACAATAGGAATACTTTCAAAGATCTTCTCAGCTTCAGATCATGGAGTCAGTTGCAACAAAGCTTCAACTATAGTCTTTGGATGGTGCCCTGTTAAAATGCGTTTACACTTTGCCTCCATTGGACCATTGATATTTAAAAATGATCTTTTTTTTAAGCTACTTACCCAATTGGAACCAAACATGGTCACTATGATTATTGAAAATAGATTAATATTGGAACCTTCGAGAACACATGCTCTACGATCTAGCCTAGTCGAAATACGCAAGTTGCATAATATTGCAGCTCAATTGGGGATTTGATGGTCGCAATTATCCGTTTTCTGGCTCCAGTGGCCCAAATCAGTTTGCGACCATCAAATCCTCAATTGATGCCTCCAAATCTTCAAACACAAAAAAGTTATCTCCTAATATGTACTTCTATTATTTATATACTTTATCATTCATTTTTTCGATGTCTGGATTTCGAATGTTTGGTTTTATCCGCACTGATGAGAAATAAGTTGTCGAAATAGTCATATGCAGAAATCAAATATTGACAGTAACTTCAGTTTTTTGTTCTTTTATATATTTAGCACATTTAAGAACACGGAAAAGCAGTAAATTGTAGTTCGACTTGCCGATTAAAAGATTGGAAGACCAAAAATAAAAACAGTTAAAAGAGCTATGTACAGAGCAACGAACATTTACATGCAACGAGATTTATAAAGGAGGTAGATTACTTTATAATACTATTCGTATTTCAAAGTTAACAATGCAGTTCCTATCGTTGTCTATGTTTGTCTTTTGTCATTTTATGGTTTTTCTTGTGCAGTTCCCTGGTGGATTGTGGCGTGTGATTGTAATGTTCGGCCATTGTAAGTGTTTCCTGTTATCTTTCCTTCTCTAATAATGTTGTTTTAAATTCGTAAAATAAATGATATTGAAAAGAAAATAAAAAAGTGAAATGCTGAAAAGCCCCTTTCAGTAACATTTAAATTAGAGAGGCGAGGCGAAAATAAAAGTAATATTTTTCATTAAGAATTATATAAATATTACATAAACATTTTATATACGTATATGTGTTAAAATTAAGGTACAACTTCTGGCAATTTATTTTTGGTGATTTATCTGAACGCCTGTTTATAATGCCCACATCTCATAATTTTATATTGCCAAGTTTTCTTAGAATTGACTCGATGAGTGTCATTTGGTTGTTTATATAGTGTAATTGTCTTCTGTTAGGTCTTTTTGTCGGGCGATGGATGATAGTAGTTGCAAAAACTCTTTGCCAGTTTACTTTTAGTTTGTTGACAATCCCGTATTCGTCAGTGCGAAGCATGAATGTATCTTTGCTCGACATCTAGTATGAATTCCACTTAAACCGGTGCTAGGGGCTCTTGATCTTACTATGAGGTATGAGCAAAGCTCATTGTTGAAGGCCTCGTGGTGACTTCAAGACAAGGATAACAATAAAAATGTTGTTCCATTGTTTACCATGTGTTTGTGGAGACTTTGTTTCATGTGCATTTACTCCATATACTTTCACTGTTTACATAAGGATAGTAACAAAAGAATTCCCACACATTTCTTTGGTGGCGAAAGGGGAGCGTACGCCTCTACCCATTAAATCGGCCCTGGCAATGGATAAGAGTTGCACAGCTCTTCGTAAGGTTTAAAAATAATTTTAAAAAAGGAAAGGAAATTGATAGAAATAACTAAACACCGAAGTCACGGTGAACTTAATTTCTGGAAATGCGCATTTCGACCACTTATGTCTCTTCAGTGCAGATAAAATCTATACGTTTGGAAGACAATGAAGGGTTCTTACTTTGTTTGTCATGTCAAACTGTGAATGTCGTATATCCTGGTAAATACAAAGATGGCCAATGCTAAATATGTAAGGAGACAACTTGTATTTAATGACATGTATTTTAGCAGATTATTCAAAACAAATCATTTTCACTGGATAAAACCTAGAGCCAAATGGTATTGAAAAGTTTACATATCAAAAGTTTAAATATCATTTATTATCAAAATCGGTTACATAACTGTTGCAATGTTTCGTCAAAATAAGAGACAACAAATGATTCAACAACGTATAATAAGTATATTGCACTACAAAAGAGATCATCAAAACACAAAACAATATAGCAATCTTCTGTCGCCATGGCAACCATCAGTTCACCGATCATGTACATAACAAGCAAAATACTACGCACCTATCTCCGAAACATACTTTTATGGTCCTTTAACGTGCGTGGAAATTGATGAAGATATGCCCCGAAATTACAAGGTGCTTATTAGTAACTACACGTTACAGACAACATTATAAGCCCAATCACAGTTTCCTTGAACATGGTTCCATCTCAGAGTACTCGGGCAACTTCTAATATATTTGAACATACCAATACATGTTATATATTTCGAGCAGTCTCCAGGATGAGGATGATTACCACTGGCTTTGTTGGTACAAAAAGCTGAAAAAAATATATTACTATAGTGAATGTATGAATGACAGATATGTATGTCCTGGATTATTGAAATTCGATTTTTCATTCTGGCTTCCTGCTTTAAAATTTGGTACTCGTTTGTCGAAATGGCCAAACAAACCAGAATAAGCATTATGCAAAGACAAATAGCACATATTTACATCCATAGGACATCGATGATAAGTGCACAAATAACGGATTACAATTAAAATAGTTATTTTTTTTCCAAATTAAATTGTCAAGTCGTAAACTGTAAAGATTTTTTTATCTCCCTGCAAACCACGCAAATATTTCCAATCAATAACGAAACACCATATATAGAGCATGTTTTTGTTCTCACACCAGCCACTCTAGGGGGATAGCAATTTTAATTAAGAATACTTTTAAGTATACAGTACATAAAGAGATAATAGATAACAAAAATGGAAATTTTATAATATTAGATATTACTATTCAAGACAATCGAATGTCTCTTGTAGCAATTTATGGTCCAAATGAGGATAGTCCGTCTTTTTTTAATAATATTAAGAAACTTTTAATTGATTTGTCTAATTCCTCAGTCATTATAGGAGGTGATTGGAATGTTGTACAAGATTATGATCTTGATACAATAAATTATAATGCAAAAAATAATGTAAAATCAAATGAAGTAATTATAGAAATGAAAAATAATTTAGACCTAGTGGATATATGGCGCGCAAAAAATTTACAAACAAGAAGGTACACATGGAGGGGGCCAAATTTAAAGCAAAGTCGTTTAGATTATTTTTTGATATCTACAGACTTTGATAGTTTTGTAAAAGATGTATCCATTGATGTAAGTTATCGTTCTGATCATTCTCCTGTGTGTCTTATATTACAATTCTATAACCAATCAAGGGGTGGGGGAACCTGGAAGTTTAATAATAGTCTTTTACATGATAAAGATTATGTAGATGAAATAAAAAAATGCATATCAGAGACTTTAAATCAGTACACTAATCGCCTTAGAATAGAGGGAAATGATGATTTAGAATTTTCGATTAATCCACATATGTTTTGGGAACTTCTAAAATGTATGATTAGAGGTAAAACTATTTCATATTCTTCTTATTTGAAAAAGAAGAATAGAAACATTGAAAAGGAATTAGAGCAAAAATTAACTGAATTAACTTCTATTTTTGAAAAAAAATGCTTCTGAAAGTATAAAAAATAAAATAAAGGAAGCTGAAGATCAGCTGGTCACCCACAGGGAAAAAAAGATAACTGGGATTATGGCCCGGGCTAAAGCCAGATGGGAAGCAGAGGGTGAAAAGTGCACACATTATTTTTGTAATCTTGAAAAAAGGCATTATACTGAAAAAATTATACCTAACATAATATTGGATAATGGAGAAGAGCTTACAGACCAATCTGAAATTTTATTAACTGCTCAAAAAAGTTATTATGAAAAATTGTATACATCAATAAATCCAGTGTTAACTGAGGAACATGAATCTTTATTTTTTGATTCACATAATCCTTTTTTAAACAAATTGTCAGATGATCATAAAATTCAAGCTGAAGGTGATCTTACTTGTTTTGAATGCCTTCAAGCACTAAAGAAGATGAAAAATGGTAAATCCGCAGGGCTAGATGGTTTTACAACCGAGTTTTACAAATTTTTTGGAATGATATTGGTAAATATTTAGTTCAGTCATTTAATTATAGTTTGGAAATAGGCTCCTTTTCTTTGAGTCAGAGACAAGGAGTGATTACGTGCATTCCAAAGGAAGGCAAAAATAAAACTTTATTACAAAACTGGAGACCCATAACTCTTTTGAATGTGGACACTAAAATTGCCTCTGCTTCCCTTGCTAATAGAATTAACCAATTCCTTTCAAGCATTGTTAGTGAAACTCAACAAGGTTTTGTGAAAGGAAGATACATAGGGGAATGTACCAGATTAATTTACGATTTAATAGAAAAGACAGAAGAAGAAAATATTCCTGCTCTATTAATATTTCTAGATTTTGAGAAAGCTTTTGATAGTCTTGAATGGTCCTTTATAGATAAAACTTTAGAATTTTTAGGTTTTGGTTCAACATTTTGTAGATGGGTTAAGGCGTTATACTCAAATACACAAAGCTGCATTATTAATAATGGACATTGTTCTGATATGTTTAATATCCGAAGAGGAGTACGTCAAGGGGATCCTTTATCCCCTTATCTTTTTATTTTATCTTTGGAATTGATGAGTGCTGCATTAAAAAATAATCCTAATATATCAGGAGTACAAATCAATGGTTCAGAATATTTACTTAGTCAGTACGCGGATGACTCATCCTTAATCTTAGATGGTACTGAAATGTCACTTAGGGAATCTTTGTTCATCTTAGGAAAATTTTCGGAGTGTGCTGGTTTGAGAGCAAATCTGGATAAAACGGAAGCAATATGGACTGGTTCAAAAACCTATTCTAATGAAAAACTCTTGTCAGGACAGAATCTTTTTTGGAATCAAACAGGGAAATTTAAACTATTAGGTATTAAATTTGATTTGAAAAATGTGGACAGGACTCTTGTGAATTTTGAGGATAAGATTGAAAAAGTAGAACGGTTATTAAATTCATGGATATATAGAGACCTCACATACTTAGGCAAAATAACTGTCATTAAATCTTTAGCCTTGCCGATTCTTATTCAATCTCTCACTGTTTTACCAAATCCTCCACCCATTATTGTTAAAAAAATACAAAATGTTTTCTTTAATTTTTTATGGAATGGCAAACCAGATAAAATTAAACGTAATGTAATGATAGGTCCATATGATTCTGGTGGCCTGAAAATGCCACATTTAGAATCTTTTTGTAAAGCTTTGAAAATGTCATGGGTAAACAAACTACTAGACCCACTAAATATGTCGCCATGGAAAACTCTTGTTATTGATCAAATTACCAAATATGGTGGGGATAAAATTTTGTTAATGACATCAAATGGAATTAAAACTGTTGCACATAAATTCAACACTTTTTGGAGGGATATATTTTTAAATTGGAGTAGTCTGTGTTGTGATACACTGGAAGGAGCCGACAGCATTTTGAGCCAGTCCATATGGTTTAATGATTCAATTAAAATAAATAATAGAACCATATTCTTTCAAAAATGGGTTGATGCTGGAATATTTTTTGTAAACGATCTTTTAAAAGAAAACATGGAATTTATATCACATGAGGAATTTGAAATACAGTATAATATTAAAGTTAATTTTCTTCAATATTATTCAGTTCTTCACACCATACCAAAGGATTGGAAAAATATTATAGAAGGTTCTGCTAAACTAGATGAAATAACAAATGACTCTTACTTAATAGTAAAAGGAAATCCAAAGCCATGTAAAATTTTTTATAATAAATTTCTGACAAGGTTATCAGAGTCACCAGTTAAACAACAAACAAAATGGTGTGAGGAACTGAATATTGAAATTTTGGATTGGGACGTTATCTATCAGCAACCTTTTCAAATTACAAAGAATAATAAACTTATTAATTTTCAATACAAGGTTCTTCATAGAATTCTAAGCACAAATGATATGTTGTATAAATTTAGATTAAAAGAATCCAACTTATGTAGTTTTTGTAATGAGACAAAAGAAACCATTGTGCACTTATTTTGTGAATGTCATCTCATCAGGAATATTTGGCTTGGATTGGAAGAAATACTAAAAACCAAATGTGCACTTAATGTAAAATTCAGTCCAAAGGACATTCTGCTTGGTTCTGACACCTTTGGCTTATCTATCAATCTACTTATACTTGTTGTAAAATATTACATTAACTCTTGTAGATATAATATGTCTAGGCCATACATAGGGGGTTTAACTCTTGTATTGAAAAAAAACTTATGAAATAGAAAAAATGTCAGTTATATGGTATAAATCTCCTGCAGTTGGGACTTTGATTGAAAACAAGTGGCAACCTTTTAAAAATATTTGGAACAATGCATAGTGGTATGGGTTGGTAAGAATGTAAGAGAATGTGGGTGTATGGGAGGGAATGCAATTTTATTATTAGCATACTGGGGGCACATCACAATTGGACAGTGCTTTGTGTGCGCCCCATGTTTATTTTTGTATATAATTATTTTTGGATTGCAAGTATGAAAGAGTTTGTGTGTAGTTATTTAGAATGAGTGAAACAATTTACCTCTTTGCATTTTTTCTTTGTTTGAGAAACAACTTGTTTATTTTCTATAAAACTTAATTATTCTTCTTTCTAGTTGAGGTTAGTGGAGGGACGGGGGTACCACCTGTTGTGTCCACCACTGCTGCTCTACTTACCTTAACTGTTTTTTGGAAATTGATAATATACCAGCTTCATGAGTTTTAATAGTACAATTAATTTCTAATTAAAAAATATATGTATATATTATCCCTATGTGAAACTATATCATTGTTTTTTCAATGTATATTAATTACATAATATATATGTAAACCACAAGCTTCAAAAATAAAAAATTACAAAAAAAAATAACGAAACACCAAGAAAAAAATAAGAAACACGCAAAATTGTCAGAAAAATTAAAACTATTAGTCATTAATATGATATGACAAACATTAACAAAATATTGTTAGCTTTTAATAGGAATATAAATTTTATATTGCAGTGGTCAAAATCAACTCCGAGCAATGTGTTGGGAGCTGGTATCTTTTTAGTTATGAACTGCATTCCTGGACCTCTTACAACGTGCTTTAATCGGAATAATATATAATTAATAAAAGACCATTTCATAGGTTTGAGTTCTGATCATAAGGCTAGTTGTTCTTTGGTACGACCTTATTTGGGGCATGAAAATCTCTTACATAGCTGGTTATGCTTGCATTTCAACAAATTTGAGAAAATACAATGACGTTATGCAATTCTGGTTACTGTATTTTGGTACATACTTGAAGGAATCTGGTATGTTCCTGTTGTTCCAGGAAGTCCTGTTGTAGAGGAAGACATTGATGCAGAAGTCGAAATTACACTCGATGTACTTGTAGATGCGTCAGTACTGAACTGCTGAATAGGTGTTGTTTCTACTGGACTAGTAACTGGTGTAGTACTTGTCGTTGGCGTGCCCGAGTTTGTTGTTGTAGTGGATGAATCACTAGACCGAGTACAATCAACATTTCTTGACCAATCACAAATGTTCTTTTCGTGATTCCAAGCTAGACCTGCCGGACACATCACGGATGTTGCTCCCCCGTTATAGCACCAAAAATAGCTGCTGCAGTCATTTGGGTCTGCATAAAAGCCCACTTGTTTGGATTGGCAGAATTCTAAAAAAAATAAATAATAGTATTTATATCAAGAATAGACAGAATAGAAAATCTTCTCTAGCTGTCAGAGCAGGTGGATACTTAAACCAACCCTTGTATACTAATAAATGTCCTTGAATAAAAAAATATTAAGAACGTATTGCACTGCAAGATTTAACCCAAACAACGTTTTAACAAAGGCATAGAGTTATTATCTGTGCTAAACATTAAAATGTTAACCCTTTTCATGAATAAGGACAAAAGTGAACAATACTAAACCCATCACCAGTTATTTTATCAAACTGATACACAAAA
The DNA here is from genome assembly GCA_002080025.1 of Modiolus philippinarum. Lineage (NCBI taxonomy): Eukaryota > Metazoa > Mollusca > Bivalvia > Mytilida > Modiolidae > Modiolus > Modiolus philippinarum. The sequence goes on along the minus strand of MJUU01053886.1, from coordinate 5,834 downwards.
AGGCAGCTCATTGTCCATGAAATCAATTATTCACCGAATGTCAGATTTTGTCTCAACATTATTCTGCTACAAACAACAGGACTGAAACAATTAAGACTTCTATGTATTTATAATAATGTATACAATCTTTGACACTACACTGAAGCACATAAAATAAAAAAGTTTACTTTACTGCTACTTATTTCGGTAATTTGCCTATTGTTGAAAAGACCAAAATCAATTCCCAGTGAAGAGTAAAAAATATGTACTTCACACTGCCATTGGGCTCATCCAATCAATGTAATCGTTTTGGCTTTTTTTAAAATTATTAAGACAAATACCTGTTGGAGATGTTTTCTGTGGAGTCGATGTGGATGAATGCTTTGATGATGTGGAAGTTTCAGATGATGAGGATGATGAAGAAGATGTCTGTATTGTTGATGTAGAAACTGGTGGTTGGGTAGTTACAGGATTAGATACTGTAGTAGACGTTGATGATGGGTTCTCTGTCGATGTATAATCTTCAGTACTTGTTGGAACAGACACGGATATTGTACTTGACTGGTCCGAAGAGCAGACGACATTACTAGGGTAATCACAGTATTTTTTTACTGCGTTATACAGCAAAGCCGCTGGACAATTCATATGGAAGTATCTGCCTGACTGACACTGATAGTATCTAAAACAATCATTAATATCTGGATATAATCCATCATTCCTTCCAACGCAAGAAAAATCTGTAATGTATGAAAAGAGGTTGTAGGTAAAAAGGGTACTAGAAATATACACCTCATATTTTCGTTACATGTCAGGACAAATTCTTGTGCTTATAAGATTATATATTTCAAATGGTCGATGATAAGATGTCAACTAACTAGATTTAAGGCAAAATTGCAAAGAATGCAATGTTAAAGTTCTTTTTACTATAACGCAAAACTAGTCTTTGTTTCACGTTTTCACATAACAACGGCAGTAGAATACCGAAGGAACAAAGCACAAAATTACACAAATCAAAGTCCAGAGACAAGGCAAAAGCAAGAACTGAATTCAGAATATATTGAAAATGGTATATGTTTTGTTAATGATTTGATATCTGATGATAACAAGTTTCTAACATTTGAAAAGGTGTCAAAAGACTACCAGATTAAAACAAACTTCGTTGAGTATTACGGCATTTTCAGTGCAATCCCAAATAAATGGAAAATTTTGGCTGACGGAAAACCTAAGCTTGATACTATTGTAAACAAATTATTGTATATTGTAAAAAATGAAAAGAAACCTTGTAAATATTTCTATAAAAATTTTTTGACAGATATATGTAACAGTGAACAGATTATAGCATCTCAAGATAAATGGGAAAGGGACTTAAATATACAGAAGGAAACTTGGGACATGATTTACTCCATGCCTTTTATAGTCACCAAAAATTCCTTTTTGCAAAATTTTTGTTACAAAATTGTACATCGGATTTTACCTTGTAATTCTTTTCTTCACAAATGTAAACTAAAGGAGACCGAACTATGTACATTTTGTTCCGAAAATAAAGAAACATTGCTTCATATTTTTTGGGAATGTAATCTGGTCAAAAATTTTTGGTTGGCCATGATAAATTACTTTCGGCCAGAAATTATTTTTGGAGTTTTGGATGAAACTTTAGAAAGCAAAACCATAAATAATATTTTGATGCTTTTTAAATACTATATTTATAAATGTAGATGTAAAAATACTATTCTGTCCATTAATGGAGGAATAGAATACTTGAAATATTGGGTAAATATAGAAAAACATTCATTTTGTTTTGTATCCCCTGCACAAAAAGATATGATTAAAAGAAAATGGCAACTTCTAGAAGCAGTTTTGTCCTAAAAAATAGAAGGAAAAGAAAAACTTTGTAATTTCAAATAGGTTATTTGTTGATTATATATATGTATATCTATTACTATCACTATAGAATATGTGTATTGTCTAATGTCTGATGTCACATGTTTCTTGAAAAAAATAAAAAAGTTACAAAAAAAGGCAAAAGCAAGAACACCAAAAGACGGAAGACCAAAGACACCACATGACCACAAAACAAACAAACATTACATATACAACACAAAAAACTAAAGCACTAACAGTGTGAACTCTCAAAAAAACAAGAGTGACATCAGGTGCTCCGGAAGGGTAAGCATGTCCTGCTCTGTGCACAGCACCCGTCACACTGTCAATGGGTCAATCCAGGGTAAAGTCAAAACCGGTAATGTCAAATCCGGGAAGACGCCAATCTAGCTGAAAATGTCAGTTTTTATTTGTGACACTGACATTTCATATCTATCTATGATGTCGTGGTGACGGCCATAGAATTTCTGAAGAGACGAAAGTAACAAAGGCTGAACATATCCCTGACTCAGCAGTTTTTGTGACAGTGCTTTTGCTCTTTCCACAAAGTCACTGTATGTACTGCACATAAACAATTAATGATGTAATATTTTCTGCTTGTTGAACATGTGTTTTAGACTTTGAATGTTAACTGGATCAAAATATTTTGAGAATAAAGTTGCTGGTTTTCACACGATTCATCAGTTTGAATCTAGATGTTTGTGAATAAAGATGTATATGAGTAAATGATCGAACACTGCCAAAAGACGATTGTCAATGCCACATGCTATTGGTATTTTGCATTCACACTTGGATCCACCGGCAGTTTGTCCAGTTAACTTAAAACCAGAATTTGCATGGTTATACCAAATGTTTCATAGTAAGGGCAATGTTTCAAGGACAAACAATAAATTACAACAAGCTACAAACAGATTAACAATGAAAGGATATGGAGTAAATGTACATAAGACAAAGTCTCTACAAATACATGGTTTAAACGAGCTATGGAACAACTCTTTTATTGTTGTTCTTCATCTTGAAGTCAACATGAAGCCTTCAACAATGAGGTATGCTCATACCTCATAGCAAGACTTTGTGTAATCTGAACTGTTTAATGCTTAATAAAAGCTCAAGTCGGATCAATCTGAAATTAATTTACAAAATGTTGCTCACCATTTCCACCCTGAATAGTTGTTCCGGGTGTTGTTGAAGATGGGGGTGCGGCACTTGATATTCCAGTTGGTAGAACGGGGGTTGTCAACACTTCTCCGTTATCTGCTGAAGTCAGACCATCTTTGATAACATTTATAAGTGGAAATTTACGAGTACTCTTTCCACAATTTTGTTTGAAATCATCTAATGATAAAGCCCATACCATGGCACCTCCATAACCTTTGGATACTAACCACGAAACCTAAAAATTCAAATGAACAAATAAAGGGATATGGAGTAAATGTTTATGGGGAAGAGTCCCTAAATACAAGGTAAGATTAAGCGATTGGAACATCGCTTTCAATGTTCCTCATCTGGAAGTCACCATCTTGAAGACAAACATATTAGTCAATACATCTATTTATACTTTATATACTACAAAATATATTTATATGCTGTAATATTGTTTACAAAAGTAATATAAATCTTGCGGATAACTCGTTTCTAAATGCACATATATCTTTTAGGATTGCATAAAATAGATTTACACTAATACTCATTTTTTCCCTTAATCTATTTTAGCTGACCTGTATAAAGGGTTTGGCCAAACAGTAATAAACAGATAAAAGTATGCCCTTAACTGAGAGTGCTGCATATAGTGATTAAACTTTACTCACTTTTGTAGCAAGGCTGATTTCATCATCGAAACCAACCCACAGAGAACCATCAGTGTAATAAGGCACCTTCTGTTCACTATCATACACTGTATAACCTCTACCGCTTTCTTGTAGGGTACAAATCTGAAACATAGGAACCATTTTATGATGAGAAATAACAACAATAGAATGTAAAAAATCCAAGCTTGCCTAAACTTCGGACTTATTATATTATATTATATTATACAAAAATCCAACATTACGCAGAATTATTGTTTCCATTGTAAATGTGGGTAATATTAGGCCGTTGTTTTTTTTTTATTTTTACGAACCCTCCTACCGTAAAAATTTTGCCACGAAATTGAAAAAAAAAAAGCTTTTTGAATTTTATTTTTATTTTTTTCCTACCCTACAAATATTTGGCCTTTTTAAAATAAAATTCCTATTCTTTTAATCCAAATTACAGTTTATTTGCCCGACCTCAATTTTTCTGGAATTTTATTTTTTATTTTTTTCCTTCCTCCTACCCACCAACATTTCGTAAAACTAAAAATTAAAAAAAATACCGAACAGAATTGTCAAGAACCTAAACCCAAAGGACAACTAGATAGAGCAGGTGCAAAAATTTCAGTATATATATGTATCTTTATTCTGATAAACCTTTGCAGTACAATAGTATACAGACATACAATAACAACATAAACAATGACAATAGAAGACAATAAGATATAAATACTATTTACAATATATACAAACGGAAGAATGTGTTTGTTAAGCCTAGGAAACAGCCAGAGTGGAGTTAATGGTTCTTATAAATGAGCATAATTTTTTAAGAGTGGACCTTTTTGTACAAGACATCAGATTTTTAAATTTAAGAGTATTTGGGTTGGAAGAAAATTTTCTGTCAATACAGTTTTTTCTGTTGCTATCAATTTTTTTGCATTTAAATGTATAATGAAACTCGTCTCCAAGATCATTTAAATCACACAAATAACATTTTCGGTTCTCACGTTGTACGTTATTCCATCTGCCAGTTTCGATCGGAAGTTTATGATTAAGCATTCTAAATCTTCACAAAGTATACATATCTTTAGGTTCTAAAATATCAAAATATTTTTCGAACTCTAAATTTTCTTTGAAAATACGATAATTTAAGGTAGACGGACTGTTTTCAACATTAGCATGCCAAGTTTGTTTATATTGATCTTGTAGGCAAGTTTTAATAAACAATTTGAGCCATGTCGTACTGAAAAAATGTTCGTTTCTCCATATGTATGGCATTCCACATTCGTTAAAAATATTTTTAATATATTCAAGCCAATCAGATTTAAAATTATCACTGTCAGTCATACTACGCAAAAGCTTATAAGCTTGATATGAAAGTTTTGAGTCTTTACCTGTCAGAAGATTTGCCCAAAATGACACCATTCTAATTTTAATATCGATTTCTATAGGGTATCGGCAAAGTTCCCCGTATAACATACATGTTGGAGTTGTATTTCTTAAATGTAACAGTAGTTTACAAAATTTTAGTTGTACTTTTTCTAATATTGAGTTATTTCCATACCCCCAAATTTCAAAGCCATATAGAAGTATTGGCTTGACTAACTTATCGAACAAGTCCAACTGACAGCTTATCGATAAGTTATGAGTTCTTCATTTCCTTATTACTTCATACATGGCTTTTGCAGCTTTCTCTGAAAGATGTTTCTTACAAGATTTAAAAAAACCAGATTTTGAAAAAAAGAACCCCCAAATAATTAAACTATTTCACTATTTCAATTGTAGCGCCATTATATGTAAAATTGATATGATCAGGTTGATGACCTTTGGAAAAAATCATTATCTTTGTTTTCTCTACATTTACTTTTAATTTCCATAATTGGCAATATTCATAGAATCTATCCAATTGAAGTTGTAAGTCTGAGGCTGATTCAGCCATTAGAACAGTGTCATCGGCATACAGTAAGATAAACAGTTTAATATAAACATCAAGTTTCAACTCAAATTCTATTGAGATTGATTCTAAACCTGTGACATTTTCTCTAGCAAAAAAAATTTCCAGGTCATTTAAAAAAAAGAAAATAAAAATGGAGAGAGATTTTCACCTTGTCGGGCTCGCTTTTCACAAGGAAAATGTTCGGATTTCAAACCATTGAATGATAAACATGACTTAATATTACTGTA
>MJUU01053885.1:0-47008 GCA_002080025.1 Modiolus philippinarum | reverse complement strand
GCTTTTAGCTTGGCCATTATATTATTTAATAAATTCATTCCTTTCACCGCTGCCTTGGACAAACTGTTACAATCCTTGGAACACACTTAACTGTACAGGATTGAATGTTTCCATGTACAACAACACACACCATTTGAACAACACATTGACAGTCAGCAGCGCGGAAGAATTTTGGCGGTAAGCAAAGATTTCATTCATTACAAAAAGACATTTTCATGATAATTGTTAAGCTTATTTTCTGGTGGGAGTGAAGATAGTAGACCTAAGTTAAGGGACATAAATCTTAAAAATCGCTTGTATGTTTTCAAATCATTTGTGTAGATATATTATATATTAGCTACTAAGTTACATAGATAATTTTAAATCTTTTCCACAATAATGCTTAAGGTTAGTGAGGACAGCTGTCACGTGATTAAACCATAAAAATGGCGGCAAAAAATAAGAAATGTTCAGAATGGAAGGAAATTTGACAGGAATGTTACTTAGCATGTGTAGATAAGAGTTTTGGTTTTTAAAATATCAAAATCGCGACCGTTGCCATGGAAACAGCAAAATGGCGGGAAAAATTCAAATTCCTTCGTATATGATGAAAAAGGGAAATAAACTTGAAATAAGGTGAGAAAAGGGAAAATAAAAATAAATTTACAGAGTAAAAGTGCTCAAAAAAAGTAAAATAACTTTGATAAAAATTAAATAAGATAGAGATATAGTAGTGAAAAAGTAAATTATGTACACAAAGGGATGAGAAACATGAGAAAAGTGGAAAAAAATGATAGAATAAAACTTGACAATTGTGGGAAGAGAGAATTCACCCTAGAACAACAATAGCAGTCCCCCCCTTCTTAACAATTAACGCAGACGTGATAGAAATACTGTTAGAACAAGCCACTGCTGATTTCCATTTTATAAAGATCGCTCCCTAGAAGTTTGGAACAAGAAAATAGTAGATATCAACTCATTCATTTAGTCAATGCCATCCAAAATATATCTTTATACAGCATAATAGGTCATTCAAGTCAAAACGATGGCCAATTGGAAATACAAACTACTTCCGGTCTCGCATGCGCGCTCTTTTATCTCTCTATAGGACTTCTGTGTGGTCAAGTATCTAACTCTCATACAATATATCACAAAATTTGAATTTGTAGATGAAATTTTTGTATTTATGATTAACAGTAGGTAAGAAAGTATCCACTTCCGGTTTGACATGTGTAACCTACAACTACCTGTTCTAGTCAAGTGAAGACCGTATACAGTCATACGACTATTTTTTGTTTGGTATTTGTGCTACAAGCACAGCCGGTGACATCACTTCTGGTTTTTGTTCTAGTGACGGCAAAAATTTTTGAGGGGAGGAGGGCAATGTTGTCAACTTTGAATGCTTGTAGGTCTCTTAAAAGCCTGGATTGCTATACTGATTTTTTTATAATTTAAAGATATCGTATAAAGGTATATATTTAAGTAAAAAAATGAAATTTTTAATTCGGAAGTTTTTCTGAATTTCACTTTTTATGTCCCTCCAGGGGGCAAAAAGTAATAAAAAATGTAACCTCAATGTGCACATAATTTGGAATATTAGCAAAAATAATTGACAAAAGTGGATGTATTTTTAGAAATACTTTTAAAACAACAAAGACTTATAATCCAAACACCCTTTTCACAAAAACAATGTACAATTGTTTTTTCATAGTGTCAAAAGGGGGGTAAATGGGAATTCGGACCATTATTCAGGGGGAGGTAACTTTGACCTCATTTATCTCAGAAAAACGCCTGGAAAGGCGGTCCAATATTTATACCAAAGAAAGGGTATACATTCAACAGTAATATATTTAAAAAATAGCCATTTTGAATTCGGAATTATTTTTGGGGTCAGGTGTCCTCACTAACCTTAAAAGGCATCGATGAACCATTACTGATTTAAAGAGTGGACTACCTTGACTGGAGTCTACTACCTTCAATTGTTACATGCATTTTCCCTAAAGGATGAAGTGAAAACGTGAAAAAACATACTGTGATATTACAGACACAACTTACATTCTTTACGTAAAAATGGATGTTGACAGGATATTCTGCATGATTCCGTTGAACTGGCTTTGTGGATTTAATGACCTGATTTTTTTTAAAGGCATACAGGCCTGATCAATACTGCCGATGTCTATTAAAATTCATGATAATTCTTTTAGCAAGCCTTTGGGGAAATTTTGATTTTGATTTTTCTTTCCTAGTGTGACAGCAGATAAACTCCTTGAGCTAGACGACAGTTTGTCGGCGAGCACTCCTTGATCCATCTTTCTAAATTACGTTTCGTCTTATTCTCTCCATTTTAAGATTATGGTCACTGAGTTTCTAATTTACCTATTTTGGATTTTGTTTGTATGTTAATTATACTCGATGGATACAGGAAATGGAAAGGGCAGGTTTGAGTACAAATAAATCATTTTAACCCTACTGCTAGTGCCGGTAGCAAGTCAGGATTTTCTTTTATCTTTGATTTTTTTTTGCAGTTCCCTGGTACATTGTGGCATGTGATTGTAATTTTCGCAATTGTAGATCTTGTTATTTTCTCTTCATTAATATATAAATTGGAAAACAGCACTTAATTATTACTCCTTTCAAATTCTCGTCAATTATCGAATACAGGTCTATCGAAAAAAAGGTATATAGATAAAAGTGTTGCACACAGCTCTAAACAAAATGAATGATAATATATTAGAAAGACGAGCTGCAAAGATATAATGCCAGCAGTGATGCAAACCAACTAGTTATACCTGAAAAAAAAGCAAAATCCAGTAAGGTATACAACTGGATTTGAACTCATGCTTATATTGTCATATATGGCAACAAAGCCAGCACTATGTCTAACGTTCTAGACCACTCGGCCAAATTGGCTATATAAAATATATATCTTTTGGTAGCCGGGTCATTTCTCCTCAAAGGGAATCTAGAGTCTATAATTGTACACGATGAACGTGTGGTGGGAAGGACATAAATAGAAAAGGATAAGGTTGCAACAGATAAGATACATAAGGTATATAGATAATAGTTTTGCAAACAACTTTATATAAAATGAATGATATTGGTAAGGGGAAGTGAAAAGGTATAATATACGATTCCGAATGCCAACAGTGGTGAAAATTATCTTGTCATACCTGTTAGCATCGGAGAATCAAGTTTTCTAATTTCGATCCAGTTTTCACATTTCCTGAACGTCGTGGAAACATTTATTCTCCTCCTAGAGACACAACTTAAACACGTTAGTATGAAATTTCTCACATCTCGTTAAATAAATTTTCAAATGTTAAAAAGCCTGGTAGGCCTCTCTTTCAAACATTTGCAATTTTATTCAACTCCATGTGAGAAATTTCATAATCAACTAGTTTTCGTTGTGGAAACTATATGTCTACATCTGCATTTTAACGCTTGTTTTATTGTGATCAATGACAAAACTTCGCACTATGTTCAGCGCTCTAGACCAGTCGGCCATCTAGGCCATTCCTCCTGTTGTGGGAAATCTAGAGTTGTAACATAGTGCACGATGAACAATGTACAGGATGCTAACAGGTATAAAGAGATTATTTCTTCACTGTCATTGGCATACGGAATCATATAGTCTACCTTTGCAACTCGCCTGACCAATATATAATCATTAATTTCGTTAAAATATGTCGTTAATATAAAAAACCATTTTCATCGCTATTATGAACTGATATACATGTATTTTAATTGCACTTTGAAATTCTCGAAATGGGGATTCAGATTTTAAAATATTACAAAAAGAAAACAGGTACACAGATAATTAAGCAAAGTACGAAGGTACTGAGTCAATTAACTTCAGCTGAAATTAATTAGCAAATTACTCCGACAAAAGTGTTTAATGTAAACAATATTTATTAGAATAAACAAAAACATATCAGTTTACATACATGAAACCATGGATTGGAAAGCAAGCGATGAACGCTTATATAAATTCCTCTCCATAAGAAAATAGAATTATACAATTTAATACAGGATGATTTGACATGTATCGTAGTAATACAAGACAAAAATATAAAAATAGTAAAATACAAATATGAAGTAGATGACCTGAGAAGATAGACCAAGTCCGGCTGTCCCGAGTTCCTATCGTTGTTTATGTTTGTCTTTTGTATTTTTATTGTGGGTTTTTTCTTGTGCAATTCCTATTTACTTTCTGGCATGTGGCTATGTTTTTCGGACATTGTAGGTGTTTCCTGTTATCTTTTTTATTCCATTATATTTGAATAATATAGATACACTTCATAAATTAGGTAAATCTTTTGGTTTTTAAAATGAAATCTTGCACAATCAAAAAGTTATTACAGTTTTCGGGATCTGATAATTGAGGGTTTCCGTATAGGAGATTTCTGATACACAGAGAACCGAAAAGATTGAGAAATAACCGATTTCTCAAACAAGAATAAAGGGAACAATTTAATAAAAAATGTTCAGAATTCTGGTTACACCTACAAAATGGATCAGGTTCTAAATTCTTTTTATAAAGGTGTTCTTTTAAGGAACTACTTTCAGTTCGTGGTCTAGTGCGCAGAATCTGGCCCATTCGACAGCCAACGTAAAAGTAAGATGGAACTCTGTTTTCGTTATTCAAATAATGTTTAAGGCAATTGAATGAGTCATTATTTTTTATCATTTGCGGTAATTCATTCCAAAGTCGTATGGTTGATGGCAGAAAACTATTATAAAAGAAAGTAGTACGAGATACCACGGGTATAATGTTATCAGAATTACGGGTTCGGTATTGATGTACTACACTGAATCTGTTGTGAGTTAAACTGGTAAGATATGCCGGAGTTTTTCCATTTACCATTTGGTGAAAAAGTATAAGTTTATGACAGTCCCTTCGTTTTTGTAACTTTTCCCACCCACATTCACCATAAAGTAAATCCAAATTAGTCAATTTTGTTGCGCCTGTAACTATACGGGAAGCTTCGCGATTTATGTTTTCAATACGATCTTTCATATATTCTGGACAGTTATCCCAAATTATATCAACATATTCTATGATCGGTCTTATGTAACTTATGTACATTTTTTCTAGTGTCTTTCTATCTAAACGAAACTTTAATTTCCGAATAATATTCAATTTAGAGGTTTCTTTACTTATAATTTCTTTAATATGAGATATTCATGTTCCGTCACCAGAGATGGTTAGACCGAGATGTTTATGTTTATCCACACGCTTGATATTAACATTGTTAAAGAGTAAAAGGGGATGAATAGGCGGATCTGTCTTACGCGAAATGACAATGGATTCAGTTTTCTTAGGATTGAAATTCACTAACCATCTTTTTGACCATTCGTGGATTTTTTTCAAGTTAGAATTTAACTGGATAGAAGCAACTAAAGGATTCTCAACTATGGCATAAATACTAGTGTCATCAGCAAATAATTTAATAGGACAATCAACCTCGCATACTATGTCATTAATAAAAATCAAGAAAAGAAGTGGTCCAAGTATTGAACCTTGTGGTACCCCTGCTTTGATATTTTCCCAATCAGATTCCGTACCATTTACCACAACTCTCTGTTTTCTGTTTGATAAATAGCTTTTTAACTATAATAAGAGATCACCCACGATGCCCATTTTTGTAATTCAAATAAAAGACCCTTGTGCCACACTCGGTCAAAAGCTTTGCTGATATCATAGAATATTATACGTATTTCCTTTCCTTCATCCAAAGCTTTACTAAATTCGTGGGCCAAATAGATTAACTGATTTCTCGTAGAATCTTTTGGTAAAAAAACAGACTGATGCTCGGTGATGAGTTCACGAACAAAATTAAAAAGATGTTTATAGATACATTTTTCAAAAACTTTACCCAGGACTGGTAGTAAGGATATAGGCCGATAATTCTCTACTAAATTTTTAGCATCTCTTTTATGGACAGGAATGACATTCGCCTGTTTCCAGGAATCGGGGAAAAACTTCCCAGAGAGACTTAGATTAAAAATAAAGCAAAGTGGCTTTGCTAGAATGTCAATAGCAGCTTTTATCAGCCTGGCGTGAATTCCATCCGGACCCGATGCTTTGTCAATACTTAAGACCTGTAATACATCTCTCACTTCTCGTTCCTGCAAATTAATGTGATCTAGTTGCCTAACAGGAGGTCGATCTTCGATCGGAAGCTGTTTATTTTGGTCGTTAATGTCAGATTGCTTAGAGAAGAAATGGTTGAAAGCTTCAGCTTTTGCAACATCATCATATAAGATTTCATTTAGGTAGTTAACGGGGGGATTTCGCAATCTCTATTTTTAAAACCCGTAAGTTTAATTGCTATTTTCCACCAGTCTTTTACAGACGTGTCCCGATTGTTCATTTTTTCAACAAGTGAAATGAAATATTTTTCTTTTTCAGAACGAACAATATTAATCGTTTTATTTCTGCATTTTCGAAATGCTTTCCAGTGTTCGGGGCGGTTTGTTTTCTTAGCTCTTCGATTGAGACGGTTTCTCTTTCTGACCGCACGTCGAACAATATTATTCATCCACAATGGCTCAGATTTTCGAACAGTGATTACTTTGTTGGGGATAGTTTTACGCGCAGCTTCTTGAACAACATTAGAAAAGGAATTGACCAATGTATCTAAGTTGTCATCAGGGTTTAATATTTCATCCCAATTGACGCTCCTTAATTTGTCACGATAACTATCGTAATCACCTTTATCGTATAACCAGATCTTTCGCTTGAAACATGTGTTCGTAGAGTTTTCTATTTTCAATATTCCATATGTAGGACAATGATATCGCAAATTTGAATTCACGGAAGGTTCACCAACATGAACGAGATCAACGACATCGGGATTGTTTGAAATAACTAAGTCTAGAATAGAGGAAGAATGTTCAGTAAAGTGGGTCGGGTCATTTATAAATTGGGTCAAATTATATGTCGACACAATATTCAAAATCTTATTATTTTGACGTTTCTGTTGGTCTTCGTTAAAATCACCAACTATTAAAATAGTTTGAGCGCCAGTATCTACTGCCAAATCAATAGAGTGTTCAATTAGATTAAACACATTATTTGAAGAGTCAGGTGGTCTATAAAAAGTTCCGATTAAAACGGAGCAGTGGCTTTTTGTTTTTAACTCAATCCATACACTTTCGAGACCTGTAACTTCTAATTCGCGTCTACGATCAGCGTGCAGGTTTTGTTTGACAAAAACTGCAACCCCTCCCCCGAGACGATTTGTACGGTCGCACCTGAACGGCTTTTGAAAATTATCTAACTGTAGAGAATCGTTACTAATTACTGGATTAAGCCAAGTTTCAGTGAAGCATAATACATCAATATTCATTCCGCATCTCAAAATTGATCAAATCTAATTTTGGTACTATACTCTGAATATTAAGATGCGCAAATGAGGTAAAGTTTGACAAACAGGCTTGGAAATCGTCAAAGAGTGTATTTGAAAAAGAAGATATGGATGAATCATTAGAAGATGATGACTGTGGACCAGGATTTAGTTCTATATCACCACATAAGTAAATAAAAATAATACACAATATGACAATAATGAAATTTTTTCAGATATTATCTTGTTTAATGTTACATTTATTCTGAATATAGTTATGATTGAGCTGCGACAGGTTCTCAGATTTGCTATAAGACATGTGATGGGTATAACCCAACTGAAAATCAGTACAGTCTTTTACAGTTTGTTTTCTTGAAATAATAGCTTCACATTCAGAAGAATTCCCGTCAGTTGAGCTAGCAGTATATTTTTTTTATCACAGTTTGAGTTTAAATTACCACATCTATTTACACTATCATTTTCATGATTTTGATTATCGTAACAACCATTAATACCAAGAAATATACAACATATCATAATAGGAATAGACTTAAGACCAAGCAGAATATATAAGTTTGCAAAAATTATATGTTCTCTGTTGAGCCTTTTACATTGTTTAGCTCTTGATGCTCCTGCATAAAACATTCCAATTCTGGCTTTAAACACTTGTGCTGCAATACACATAATATATAATCAGAACTAAAATACTCTGATCAATATATTATTTAGCTCAGGTCACCAATTATCTACTACAATAGAAAACAATAAAATAAAAATGTTAAGAAGGAATGGTATAATCAATCTGCACTCAGTCAAACTGACGTTATGTGAAGGGATCAGAAGATAACTCCAGGTAGTGAGTTATGTATCTAGTCGTGAAACAATAGACATATAGCTATAATGTAGTTGCCTATATATATATCTAATCATCTTACCAAGAATTCAAGATTTTGTCATATTATTATATATACAATAGATAGGGCGAACAAACACAGAGTGAATGAATGAATACACACAAAAACATAATACACATAATAAACAACATAATAATTTAAAGTACAAATAGCCTAACAACAAATGTCCACATGTAACCATCTAATGCTCCACTCAAATAGGCATTCAATTTTTTATTTAAATAGATATTTGAATGCAACACCAAATGGCCATACATAAACAAATATTTGAAGTAAACAACAAACATATGTGTCGAGTAGACCGAAGTATAATAAGGCGTACTACATATTGCCACGTGGGTTATTTAATAATCTAAAGTATTAAAAAACAAACAGAAGTATCAGATAGGTGTTTGTCTTTAGTTTGGAGGCTATGGTTATCAGAATTATAATTGCGATTTATTACTCTGTATATATATATTGACTCATCTTTTTCAACAAAATTCTGGAACCATATTCAAGAATATGTCACGAAACTACATCGATGAGTGGGTCTCTAAATCCTTATCACTTTTTTTAAAACTTTTGGCGACACAGCTAGCCCTTGAGGGTCACTTGTATACTTTATTGAAAGGGTTGCTGCTGGTGTTCCAAAACCCCTACCTTCATCAACTTATATTAATATGATTTTAAAAAAACCATACCTATTCATTTATTAAAAAATGTCACCCTTTTCCATCAACTAATTAGAAATGATCGGAAATGATGTACAGTTCAGTTTACTTTCTCAAATCTTATAATAATTACATAACCATATTGCCTTTGATGATTGACACATATTTGTACATGATCAGCAGCTGTGTAAAATGTTGGGGTCTTATCATATAATTAGTCATGTAATCATATATTTATTGTCATTTTATATACCATTTTTACTGTAACGAGTCCAATACACGTCACCGACGAACGATTACCTAGCAAATAAGATAGATTCGGTAATATTATTTAATAGTACGCATGTATTCATTGTTGAAATTAATTGATCATTACTTAACAATTCTGATCCGTAGATCGGAGAGGTTGATTCTACAATAATATATGTTTGATCAGCGAATTATATTGCGGATTAATTTCTTATAAAGCGTAAGAAATGCGCAATGAGGTTTTCTCCTTCTTACGTGACTACTAAGTCAATCTCGAGCTGCGCGCGCAGCTCGTTAATTGACAAAAATGCACCAAGATAGATATTTTTGGGAATAGACTATATTTTGATATAGATTACAGCAATAAATTGTGTACTTTGTTGTATTAAATAATCTACAGTTATCAAACCTTTCATCAAATTTTCAATACATTGTAGTGTGACGTAATTTGACATGCAGGCAAAGTGGGAGTGGGAATCCTAGCTAAACAAAGAATGCGGAGTAGGTTCCCTAGATAACCGGATGCCCATGTTTTCGTCTAATAATATGATGGCTTTAAAATTTGGTTTGATAGACGTCTTACTCTCCAGTAAATGGAGTCGATCTTTCGGATATTTCTATTTTTAAGCAACTTTGGTATTTTTTGTATTGCGAAATCCTGTCCTTAACTAGTTAAAATCAACCAAATTATGCTGTGTCAAATAGAATAAAAAAGTTAACAGAAAACACATACAATGGCCGAAAAACATAGTCACATGCCACAAAATAACATGTCAGTCTTTTCTACACAGTACCTCCAATCGTAAAAGGCATTAATCACAGTCTTTTAAACATAGTGTAAATATTTCCTGTTTATTTCATTTCAGATTTGGTGTGCTTGATATGTCATCTGGCATAGAAGAAATGGGGAAACTCAACACCAATATTTTACTATGTTTAATAGCATCTTGGTTTTTGGTATATCTCTGTTTGATGAAAGGAGTAAAGTCTATCGGAAAGGTATGTACATCAAATATACTAATCGATATCAAATTCATTGGATATAATGTATTCTCTGTTTCATGGTCATAAATTTTATTTTTTGCCCTTCATTATATTTTTCCTAATTATCTACCGTTGCCTCTGCTTGTTGTCTGACATTTTTTTTTCCGTTTTGTGAGCTACAAGTTTAGATTTTTTTCTTATTACATATATAGATAACACCACAAGATCCCGTTCATTACCAGATTTTATCCACTAGAGATAGTTAAATTTTAAAATTTTAATTGCGAGGCTTGCCGAGCATTTTAAAATTTTTAAATTTAACTATCGAGAGTGGATAAAATATGGTAATAAACGGGATAAAGTGGTGTAATCTTTTTCTCTAATGATCAATGATAAACACCGAGAATTGTATTCCGAATAGATTTGGCGGAAAATAGCACGGGGCTTTATTCAACATACGTTGAATAAAGAAAATTTATCTAACGGGTCAAAACCGGTTTCAACTTGACATATCATTAGAGAAATAGTCTTTATTTAAACAATATTTTTATATGTTTATATAATGAAAGAGCAAAAATATGGCCATTTTTCTATCTTTACTCATCGTATTGTTGCCTCGTGAATCCAATTTTTGGTGGACAGGTTTTACCATGTGAGCGCACGTGAATTCGTCTTAATCGGTTGTCTTTCACTCAGAGATGGCAATCATATAATTAATATGCTTTTTTACATTTGTATAACAATAGAGACGGAAAATGATATATTTTGTAGGCAGTATACGTGACAGCCACACTTCCATATGTACTACTGGTAATTCTGTTTGTCAGAGGAGTAACACTACCAGGAGCAGGTGATGGAATATTATACTTCATAACGCCGACTTTTTCAAGACTAGCAAATTTTGAGGTATATTATAGTTTCGATAGAAGGAATGTTATGAATTATAAAATCCAGATTCTTTCGAGAAATAGCAAAAAACAAAACAAAAAACGGAGTTTCTGCAAATGGCAATTCGACAGATTATGTCTCTTCAGTGCATATCAGATGAAACATTTGGAAGACCATGAACTTATACATTTTAAAGAACTTATCAAGAATATACAAGTCATTCAAATAAAAACAAAAGTTCATCTATATTGTAATTATATTGTTTTAAGTAGAATAATTTTCGATGATGCATACGTGCCGTTCTGCCCGAGGAATCATATGAATAGCCATGTTCCAGTCATTCGGCCAATGGTCATCACATTGCCATCAGAGCAGCAGGGGAAAATGCCTTTACTTCAATGTTATGATAAATAGAAACTAGAGGCTCAGACACTGAGCCTGTATCGCTCACCTGACAAAATGCTGAAGCAGGGTTTTCAATGATCTGCATGGTGGCCATGTTTTTTATGTGAATTTCCCATAGGGCCAAAATAAACTATGTTCTGTGCTGGTGGCCATGTTTTTTATTCAATCGGAATGAAATGCGCAATCTTTGTAAAGGACCTTCATTTCATCATTCTTGTAAAGTTTGGTTAAATTTGCTTCAGCAGTTTCAGAGGAGAAGAAGAAAATGTGAATTTTCCCATAGGGTCCAATGTTAAACCTAAGTTCTGCCGTGGCGGCCATGTTTTTTATCAGATCGGAACGAAATGAGCAATCTTTATAAAGGACCTTCCATACATCATTCCTGTAAAGTTTGGTTGAAATTGCTTTAGTGGTTTCAGAGGAGAAGATGAAGATGTGAATTTCCCATAGGGCCAATGTAAAACTATCTTCCGTGCTGGCGGCCATGTTTTTTTTATCGGATCAGAACGAAATGAGCAATCTTTGTTTAGGGCCTTTAGTACTTCATTCCTGTAAAGTTTGGTTGAATTTGCTTCAGTGGTTTCAGAGGAGAAGAAGAAAATGTGAATTTTCCCATAGGGTCCAATGTTAAACCTAAGTTCCGCGCTGGCGGCCATGTTTTTTATCGGATCGGAACGAAATGTAAAGGACCTTCCATACATCATTCCTGTAAAGTTTGGTTGAATTTGCTTCAGTGGTTTCAGAGGAGAAGATGAATATGTGAAAAGTTTAACGGACGGACGGACGAAGGACGCCAAGTGATGGCAATAGCTCACATTGACCCTTCGGGTCAGGTGAG
Source organism: Modiolus philippinarum (assembly GCA_002080025.1). Taxonomy (NCBI): domain Eukaryota; kingdom Metazoa; phylum Mollusca; class Bivalvia; order Mytilida; family Modiolidae; genus Modiolus; species Modiolus philippinarum. The sequence goes on along the minus strand of MJUU01053885.1, from coordinate 34,749 downwards.
CTAAAAAGAAGGGAAACGGGGAATGTGTCAAAGAGACAACGACCCAAAGGGGAGTAATAACAACTCAGAGCCACCATAAGATCTTCAATTCATAAGGCTACATTTACACCATGCACAATTATTCTGTCAGTTTTGACGACCCTGATATTAAATTGGCGTGAAGAGGACCAAGACTTAGAAGAGTGTAGAAGCTGATTTCCTGGAGTCACACTTGGACGGTAGAATGAACAACTTTAAGAGGTACAACCCTTTTAAGTTCAAAAGAATCACAGTTGTACATTGCTCGATACTTATTACTTCTAGCTCTGGCACATTTAAGGTGTCTGCAGAGTATTAATTCGCTCTTATAGAATTTTGTGAAATTTTCTGTGTAGAAACATAATTGTATTATTGTTCAAAATGTAAAATAAAATTTGGGGGTCACCGTGCATTTAAGCGCAAAAACTGAAATTGAAAATTTCAGGATTTTACATAGAATAATAGGGAAAATGAATATATGAGAGGATAGCTTAAAAACTCTGTTATAGATTTTGTTTATACTTTGCATGTGTTTTGAAATCATTAAATAGTTTACATATACAAAACAAAAATTAGGGGTCACCGTTGAAAGGGGAGAGAGAAATTGCGAAATGTTAAATTCTCTATTGATATTTATGTTAAATTTTTTCACCAAGTTATCTCCCTTGCATAATTTCTATGTTATGTCAATCGAGCAACAGATTTAAAGCCCGGGTGTTTTCGTTCAAGTTTTTGAAATGAAAATGTTGTAAAAGTGATAAGGAATAAAAATTTGAAATACTTTGGAACTTTCCTTACATTTTAAATAAATGTTTTATAAAATTTCTTAATGGATGAAACCTAAATGAACAAGTATTAGACTAAAATGGTGGAATAATTCCACTGAGACACCTTAAGTGTTTATATGACTTTAAATGAATTGCATTTACTAATTTACCAGACACATTTTATTAATATCTTAATTGATATCAAAACATAAGTTTAAGCCTTCAGATGTTTGTTTGTTTAGTCATTGATCATTTAAAACAAGCCTGAATACACAAACACAATAATTCTCGTATGCAAGAATTGTAGTCGCCAAGTTCAATTCATCCGTCTGCACTGTTGTTTTGATTTTTCCACACTATAAGAATACAACAAATAAAATATCTGCTCCATTGATAGGTGTGGTCGGAAGCTGCCATCCAGGTGTTTTATTCTACCTGCGTTTCCTGGGGACCACTTATCATCATGGCCAGCCACAACAAATTTCATAACAACTGTTTCAGGTAATGCAGAGCTCTTCTCTTCAGATTACGATAATTATAAAATATAGATACAAACAGTACTTGTAAGCACATTTTAGATAATTTGTTATTCCTTAAATCAACTAAGAAAGAATCACAAACTTTTAAAAGGCTTTTTACATCATTTTTAGTTAAGGATGTAGTAAGGCGAGGTTTCTTCAATTTGTAAAAGTCATTCGGATTTCTCTGATTTTATTCAGTATTACTATGTAAAATATTTTTCCCCATTACACCCAATTTTCTAGTCAACAAAGTCTTGAGAAGCTCATTTTAAGTCAGCAAGCAAGATTGCATTAGATGGTAGATTTTCAATATTGTCTCCATGCTATACTAAGGTAAAACTCCAAGACAGCCTTTCCCGCCATTTTTCAAAATGTGAAATATCTTGAAAACTAGGCCCATAACCTATCAAAATTTTTAGCTTACTTTATTCCTTTAACAATGCTCTTTCCATTTAGGGTATCAATTTAAAATCATAGATTTATAAAATTTCACCTTACTACATCCTTAAGGTTGAGTTAGGTTCATTTGACTCATACAGGTTTTTCCTTTGACTATATTTTTAATGGTTCCTTATTAAATAGATTAATAAAACAGAATTTTTGTCAAAAATGTTTAGATTACAAGACTATGAAAGATTTATGCAATATCTACACATCACTACCACACTTCAAATTCCTGCAAGTGGATATAAAAAAATAAAATATATACCCTTTTCCTATTTTGGAAAGTTGCCGATAGATATAAAATTAGATTCTTATATCACATGCCTAAGTTTTTATTCAAAGTTCAATCAGTTATATCTTTTACTAGTATATTCTAACCGGTATTCTAATATATTGTTGAAATAGTCTTAACATTTTGCTGGTGAAGAAATTTTGAGGCTTGTTTAGGGTATATTGGGATACGGGATATTTGCCACTTTTGTTAATGGGATATGGGATATTTGAGACAAAAAGTACTAGGATATGGGATATTTTGACTATGGAAAACGGGATATTTCAATAATTTATGGGATATTTTCAATTTTCAAAGGGATATTATTGTCCAGACTTACTGGGATAAGGGATATTAGGACCCCCTAAACAAGCCTCAATTTTATTCATGCCTCAGTGGTGGTTAACACCTTATTGGGAAAATTACTAGTACATACAGTGATAAAAACAGTATCTTTTCATGGCGAATATAAATTTAATCATTGTTTTTTTAGGATCATCTGTTAGAATAAATTGCTATAAAGACTCCAAAACAGATGAATGGATACCGGTAGTGTATCTACTTGCCTGTTTTCACAAATCGTCTATTATATACATATTGCCCTTGGATGAAGATGTTAGGGTAGATTAACACACGAGGTAAAATTATCACCCGACACGAAGTAGAGGGTGATCATTTTTTCACCCAGTGTGTTAAGCCCTAACATCTTCACCCAAGGGCAATATGGTTTTTATTATAATGAATGCCGAGTTGCAAAAGCGTTAAAAAAAACAATAGCTATAAAAAAAAATTAAAAAAAATAACATTACATGTCACATGGTTTGTTTTTATATTCTTTCTCAAGTGGGAATAAAAATCTGTAAACTTCGGTCCTAGTGGGTGTTAATATTCATGATCGGCAAACTTCGGGCTGAGCGGGTGTTAATTTGCAAGATCGGCAAACTTCGGGCTGAGCGGGTGTTAATTTTTGACATTAACACCCGTTGCTAGGGATGGGCGCAGCTAACGAAAGATTAGTAAAAATTACAAATGCCGCTTGTCAAATGAAATTAATGGATAATAAAAAAATTTGCATAAAGTATAATAATAATCATTATTATTTGAACAACAGACAAATTTCCATTCATAAGAGTATATTTTCCTTTCTTTTTCAGAGATGCCATTTTGATCCTGAGCCTTGGAGAAGGAACAAGTATCTTTGCTGGTTTTGTCATCTTTTCAATTCTTGGTTTCATGGCACATTCAAGTGGACTTCCAATATCTGAGGTTGTTAAATCAGGCAAGACTGGTCAATTAAATCAATCCATGTGTAATCATTAACATTTTAGTTTGTTTATAATACGAAAAATACGGAAGTTGCATAAAAAACCGTAAATTTCGTTATCCTGTACACGTGTTGCAGGGAGTAATCTCTCATCAGCAGCATTTATAAAAAAAATGAATGCAATATTTTGTGTTTTATTGGAGTGTAAAAGCGTTGACCTTAGCACTTTTTAAATAAAGCGCGCTAGCGCTTCATATGAAAAAAGTGCTACGGTCCACGCTTTTACACGAATACGGGGATTTTGGTCAAATTTGCCATTTTTTTTACAAATTATATACAATTTGCCCCTTCTTGGACTCTTAAAAATTTAGTTATCATACATCTTTATTTGAGAAATCTTACTGTTTACTGTAAATCTATAACTATAGAACATTTTCAAAAGAAAATGCTGTGAATTCAAACAAATTTATGTTTTAAGTCAAAAAGGCCTCTTTGGGCACCTACTCCAGATTATTTGGTATTCTTCAATCTAGTTTACATTTGATACATTTCAAATTAATGATAGTTCGTTTCTGTTTGGAGGGATGTCAGCCTTATTTACTAAATGTTTAAGGCATTAAGTTCTCTGTCCAACATACTTGTATTGAGGCACTTATTTACGACAGGTCCAATCTCGAAATTACCGTATTTGTTCCAGATAATTTGTACTGAAAAACTTGTTGTTTTCAATTTTTTGGTAACAATACATGAAAAGATGCATTTACTTTTAACATTAAAAATCATTTTTTCTGAGCAATAATATATATATTATTTGAAAATTTTGACTTTCGCACTGTAGGACCAGGGTTGGCATACATTGCATATCCTGAGGCGATTTCCAATCTTCCAGTTTCAAATCTTTGGGCTGTTCTTTTCTTTCTGATGATTATGATGTTGAGCATAGACAGTGAGGTGAGTTTGATTAGTTGTGCTGAATAAGAAGAAGGGAATAGACAATATGTTAAACAAGTAAACAATATTCTTGGCAGTGGCAGCAAACATTGATGAAATTTTCATTGCAGGATGGATTTATGTATTACGCCAACTTAAGCAGTATTTCAGCAATATCATGGCGAGAACTGTTACATATATTCCATGCTCAAAAAGATAAAAAAAAATCACAGAAAACCATTAAGCTTTATACTATAAAACAAATCTTTAAAGTATCTAATAATATAATAGAAACACTTACACCTCCCGTAAAACATGCAATAAAAATCAAACAGAAATTAAACAAATCAGTTTTTACAATATAAATTGTGTAAGAAAATGAAACGGACAAAGGAAAGTAATATTTGTTCATTGTTCATTTCCCATGATGTATAATTTTTATTTCTTCATGTTGTTGTATTGGTTTTAACCATATGATTGAGCCAAATTTTGCATTACAACATAAGCAGTAACGATTTTTTATAAAGTTTTACATCCATGGTTTAACAGGGTATTCATCTCCCAAATTCTCTATTATCAACGTTTTTTTCAATAGTTAAATCTGATATCAAATCGAATGGCGTTTCACCTTTTTATTGTAGTTCACTACGGCAGAACCCATAATGGAAGTTTTTTGTGATAGTATCCCGTATGTAAGAAAACGACGTCCAGTATTTACAGCGATAATTGTTATGATATGCTGCCTTATTGGACTGCCTTTGTGTTTTCAGGTAAATGCTTAAACCCCACGAGAAAGCCAACAGTGTTAAATAATGTCGACTATCAGAAAACAAATATATATCATAAATTGATCATAAATACCACAAATAAAAAATTATATACATCTACCTTTGAATTCTAACTTTTTGAGAAGGCAGATAGAGAATAAAGAAATTCGAACTCAACAGAAATTATGTCCTTAGCTAGATGTCGAGCATTTGCCAGGACAGGGCCCGTGTGTATTGTCTTCATGTTTTATGTACTGCACTGTAAAGGTACTCGTTTCGATAAGTTAGACTTATTTCTAGTTTGATTTTTACTATGAGTCCTTTTGTGCATTTATTTTTTGTCCGTTAACCACACATAGGGGGAGTGTTTGGATCAAAGAAAACGAGTTCAACCCAACCACAATTGTCCTTGTCTTTATTTCGAATTTTAGTTTCTTGACACTCGGAATATTGGATGTTGTTTGTTTCCATTGAGTTATTCATTTTTTTCATATCTATAATGTTTTTTTTTGTGAAAATGCAATGAAAAATACATCAACCCCTTTACCTCAGAACTAAAAGGTTTAAAAATAATTTTTCACATATATTTCCTCTTTTTCTGGACCTAAACATCGTCTAGAAAACAAGCTTACATTCCAACTTTCATTTACTTTAGTATTTGCGTAGCCTATGATTTCCAAACTAAAATTGATCATTAACTGATAGTATTCACTTACTCACAAATAACTTTTGTACTTTATTTTTATTCTAAAGTCAAGCTGCGTTACTCGTCCAACATCGAATCTATTACCAATAATTTCTACTCATAACTATGTTACGCCTATATTTGACGTCGCCGTATACTGCATCATTTACATCGTAGTAGATATATGATTATTTATTGGCAACAAGTGTTTATCGAAAGTGTTTCGATTGTTGTAAATATCGACCACAAATGAATGAAATATTTGGTTCTATCTGCACTGATGAGACATCAGTTGTCGAAATGCGCATATGCAGAAAATAAATTAACGGTGACTTCGGTATTTCATTTAATATAAGGATATTAATTAATGGTAGATCAAATTTAAGAATTACAGCAATGGATGTTTTAGAGTAAGTGAGAACCGAACCGTTAACGAGAAGAACGAACAACCCATGGACAATGGCATCATCGGACACACTAAGAAACAAGGACACAACTTAAGTACGGGACAAAAAGAAAAATGCAGACACACATACAGATGAACAACACGGACCTAATAAAAACCATGGGTGAGATCAGGTGTACCGGAAGAGTAAGCATCTCCTGCTTCTTATAAGACGCCCGCCGTGTTGAACATGTCAAATCCGAACATTAGATGATGTTCATTTTGTACACAATTGCTTTGTTTCAGGGAGGTATCTATTTATTCCAACTTTTCGATTGGTACGTTGCAGCATTTTCTGTTCCTGTATTTGCTATAATTGAATGTTTGGTGTTTGGATGGATTTATGGTGAGTCCCGATTTTACATGAAACTGAAGATTCCCCGAATATTTGACTTAAATAAACGAAAAAGAGAAATAATATTTTCTTTATATTCGAAGCATAATGTTCGTTTTTGAATTAAGTAGAATTTTGAATTCTTCATTTTGAGAAAACATTATATAAAAAGAGTAATAGCAAATACTTATTATGACCGAAAAATACGGTAACTTGCCACAATCTACCAAGGAACGGCACAAATAGAAAACAAAAAATACAAACGTAGCAATAGGAGCTGTGGATAGCCAGACTTGGTACCGACACTAACAAAGCCAGCGGTAGGGTTAAGCCGCTTCATAGTTGCCCAAACTCTCTTTTTCTCTGTCCCGTTTCCCTATTATAAGATAAACATATGATTAAACACAATGGAGGTAGACTACTAACTCAGTTACCACAATTTTGAAAAAGGAAAGTTGACACAACTTAATTTTGAAAGATGAGTTTAAGGTGTGTTTGCCTTCAAACTGCCGGCTAGTTGAATGTTGGTCATCTGATAAAACACTGATGCATAACGGGAGAAAAATAAAATTCAAAACTTCTCGAAGGGTTTGGTAAAGAATCATCATGTATGTCAGTAGACATAGGCAGTATCGTTGAGAGGCAAGTTTGCGTGTAAAACACTTAGGTCACTGGATTAAATGCCTTTAAATGGCGGTAATTTTTTGAAGAATATTAGAGATTCATGGAATCATACACGAACGAGACTTCATGAAAAAAACAGGACCATACCAAGTAGTGATAAACATATTTCTATTTTCAATTATTATATCAGGTATATTGGCGATACCCTAACTATTGACAATCCCCAGTTTTTAGATTATGTAGACATCATTTACCCTCATGATCTGAAATTAAATAAAACTAACAATGACTCCAAATACTACCCTTTTCTGAATCTAACTATCGTTATTGACTCTGGTAAAATAAAAACTGAAATATATGAAAAGGGAAAGATTTTGATTTCACTATTACAAAATCCCTTTCAGTGACGGCGACATTCCTGTAACTCCATCTCACGGGGTTTATATTTTTCAAATAGAACGATTCGCACGCGTTTGTTCTACTCTTGACGATTTTAATGAACGTAACCTTACTATCACAGCCAAACTTTTACAACGGGGTTACAGATCACATAGGTTTTTTGAACACTTTTAAGAAGTTTTATCATACCGATATGAACATTTAATATCTAAATATTACTTATTACTTATTACTGTGGGCATTTCTAGTCCTCGTTTTTACGAAAATGTTGTTAAAAATACCAAAAACTTATTAAAAATTCAGAAAAGCTGGGACGTAACTTACATTCTTTACGTAATAGGGGATATCGTCAGGATACTCTGCTTGTAATTGTAAAATTAACTTTGACATCTATTGACCTGAAAATTGTACACACATACTAGCCTCTCACTGATACTGCCGATGTCTACTGAATTATATGATGATTCTTGACCAAACATTTCGGGAAGTTTGAGTTTGATTTTTCTTCCGTAGTGTGGCAGTTAAGCCTCGAGCACCCCTCAACCAATTTTTCAGAATTACGTATTGTCATTTTCTCTCCCTTCAAGATTGTGGTCATGGAGTTAGTAATCATCCTGTATTGGGTTTTATTCGTATATTTAGTATATTATATGGAAACGAAAGAAGAGGTTTAGGTACCCATAAACCGGTTTAAAAGTCTGCCTGTCCCGAGTTCCCATTGTTGTTAACGTTTATCTTTTGTCTTGTTTGTGTTTTTCCTTTGTAGTTCCCTGGCGGATTGGGGAATGTGACTTTAATTTTCAACCATTGTAGATGTTTTCTGTTATTCTCTCTCTTACAATTGAATATTTGGATTTTAAATTATCCTGAGTATTGTTTTCAAACATCACTATCATAAATTCATAAGAAACTGAATACCTAAGCCGGATTTATGGTTCGAAAGGTGTGTTATAAGTAAATGGGTAAGTCATATTACTTTACCTTCCGTAATTTTACGATCAAAATTTTTTACAAGATTTTCCTCTTGTAGATGTAATTCTGACACTTTTATTTGTCTTTAGGAATCTCTATTATAAATTGTATTTAAAGTGCATTTTTTTCATTTGAAAATGTGGTCAGGAATAATGTATTCTTCAAAATCATTTTCTCACTTATTCATATATTCTAGGCAAGTCAACTGAAAAAGAATTTGTATAAAATATACATTGTTTATTGATTTTGAACAATCGTGAACTCTAGAATATCAGTTTTAGGAACAGAACGTCACATTTTTATCGGTGATGCCAAGCGCGGCTTAGGAACTCGAAAACATGAAAAATAGTATGATTTCCAGAATGGGAAATATAAACGATTTCCCGTGCAGGAAGATTCTATTGGCTGGTGAAGTGATGACGTTATTTTTCTTATTATTTTTCTAAGTCTCAAATAATTAGTCATTAAGGTCATCATAAAATGTTTTAAACATTTGAAATGTAATAAGTTGGTCACATTTGATGATTTAATCAGCAAGAATTTGTGTTTCGACATAAACAATCGATATAAATCGATTTATTTGTCAGCGAAAGTGTTGTTTGAAGACCTTGAGGCATTGAAATATTTAGTAATGGAATATATCAATATGAATAACTAAATACCGAAGTTACTGTGAATTTCATTTCTGTATATGCGCATTTCGACAACCTATGTCTCTTCAGTGCAGATAAAATCTAAACGTTTGGAAGACCATAAACTCAAAGATATTTAAAAACTGATAGAGAACAAATAACCAATATGATCTAAATGTAAAGCCAAAATCAGATAAATTGATGTTTATTTTCATTTTGATTTGTCATATTTCCTTTAGATTGGTGTATATTATACCAGAAATACAAATATTCCATTTACAGCAACATATACAAAAATCAAATCTTATTATAGCATCGAAAGGTGTACCCCAGGTTCATTGAGAATTAATAATTTATTATAATTTATTAATGAAATGATTAACTCATCATTATGTAATCGTTTTCCTGTCATTCCAACTTCTATCACCATATTAAGAAGCCTTTCTATCGAGAAAGAACAGCTTTTCGTCCTTGCGTCCTTTGTCCATATGTGATTCAGATTTGTTTGTTTTTCATCACATTTAATTTTTTAAACATTTTAAATCTGATCGTATTCAAACATTTTATATCGGTCTAAGTTTAATATTTAATATCTATATACTAAAAGAGTATACCAGGATAAATTGGTTGAAGCTGCTGCTGTGAATAGGGTCTTCGGTCAGCTACAGTTTTGTAGTTTCCCAAATGTTGCTTAGTAAATATAAACCCTACATAACTTAAGAAACCACGCCCGTAGGTCTTTCAGAAAGTTACAGATCGTGTGGGAGTTGCATGACCATACATGAACGATCAGGCATGCAGTAGATTTTATTTTTTTTAAACTATGTCGTATCTTATACAATAAAATGTTGATCGAAAAATTTTTTTTTTGCATTAATTTATTGATTGATAATAGTTTTGATTTCTGAATGAAATTGTAGTGTGCAGTTTGAGCCGAAGTAGCTCATTTTGCTGATTTCTATTTAATCTTGTTTTTATTGAATCGAAGCAACTCATTTTCTTTGTTCATAATTGGTTTGTTGTAATTGCCAATTTTGTTCTGTTTTGTTTTGATCTGATTATTTGTTTCTGTGGTGTTTTGTGGTTTGTTTTGTATATACCAAAAAAAAAACAAAAAAAACTTTCCAAGTAATGGATTCCTTAGACGTTAAATGTAAACTCTTGCTGCAACTTTCGACGAAGAAGCGACGTGTTGTATAAAAATGTGGATTCTGTTGCATCAAAGGATCTGTCCGTCGAGGAAGTACAGTCGTTGGTAAAAAGCAGAGCATTTCTACTGTACTAGAATTAGCTAATGACAAAATCGACAGAGTTCAAGATGATTCATTCCACAGAGAACTGAGAAGTAGCATTGAAAAACAGAATGTACCTTACGCAAAACTTCAATGTCACAGTGTATGCTATAAGATTTTTACCAAGCAATTGAAAAAGGTCAAATCAAAATGTAAGAGCAAGATATCGTCATCGGACTCGCTTGGACAACTTTGACTTGAAGTCTATACCAATACCGTTTCCGACATTGTTGCTAGAAACAAGAGACTCCATAAGTAAGGCTACAAACCAGTTGCTTTGAAAAACGTATGTGCAACTGTTGAATGATGCGGCGATGGGGTCCTTATCTGATGGATCTTATTTGGTTGCTGTTGGTGCTCAGTAATACTGCAAATGTAACCAAGCAGAAACATCAAATCGAAATCTTGTGACAAATATCTCCGGAGTCCATCTATACCAAAAAGTATTTTAAATTTAGATTCTAAAATTGACGAACCAATATTGCACGAAGGCGAGGTGTTTGAACTTCAAAAGCTTCTTGATAAATATAAACAATATTTTCATTACCTAGGATGGTCCAGGTTATAGTCCAGGTTATAGTTTTGTCTAGCAGTGATAGTGAAGAAGGGGATACACGAATGATATTTGATGCCTCAGCTGCTGCATCATCTGGATTTCAACGCATTATTGCTCATTCTACTGAGACACTGATGTTCTCGTTCTCCTTTTTCACTTTTCGTTTGATATTGATGTTTAGATGTTGTTGCATTTGTCTAAAGGTGGGCGAAGTTACTAGCCAATATCAGGTACGCTTGGACTAAACATATGTAAAGCTCTGCCTGCCTTCCATGCTATTACTGGTTGCGATTCAACTAGTTGCCTTGTAAAACAAGGAAATGGCAGACCTTGGGAACTGTTCAAATCATCGACATTTTCCTCTCTCGCAGAGCTGTCTACACTTTCCTTAGATGAGATCACAGATAATTTGGAACAGTATGTCTTGCGTATTTACAATGGATCTCTAACTAATGCAAATTGAAACCAAATGAGGTATAAACTATTTGCGAAAAGGGGTCACGAGGACAATTGTGTGGGTGATAACGTTTTTTCATCTGATGAAGAATCAGAGAATGCAAATGATCCAAACTAGCATGGTTAATGATTCACAGTGACGGGTTGCTGTATTTGTAAATATTAATTTATTGTGATCCTATGGTCATTTTGTACATATGTACATAGTTTTCCCTAATTTTGTAAATACTTATATGAATGTTATCAATATTTTTAAGGGGTTGTGCAATATAATGCATGTAGACTATATTTTTATTTTGAAAATATTAATATATAATTTTTTATATCCCTTGTGGACTGTCACCTTGACATGGTGTTGGAGCTTGAGATTCCCTTTTACCATATAGACTTATTCGGACTGAATTCAACATTCAAGTAGATATAATTATGCCAGAGAGGTCATGCATTAGAGGACAGGCCTTTTTACCATGTACATAGTCCTCTTTGTAACTTGTGTTTGATTTTCCGTATTTAAATCAGGTGTTTTGCTTTGTTATGGTTTGATTAATGTTTATATAATTTGGCAATATAGTCGCTTTTATTCACTTACATTGCATAACAAAATTAAAAACAACACCAGAGTTTGGTCTTTCGCTTTGAATGCGCGTCACGAGCTGACTTACGGTTGTCATAGACACAAAAATACGGTTCTTGTGTATAGGTGAATCCTTCTTTCAAACATATAACATGAATTTTGTTTCTGTCTAACTTGTATAGAGTATTCAACTGCGACGTAAATTTTCTGAAATCATTGACGCCAATTTGAAAATGGCGCTTTCGACACCTTTGCACGGGAAATCGGAAAATCACCTGATTATTTCATATACTAGAAATGTATGAATTTCTGTTGCAATAGAAAAAAATGCTTTTATACCGATGAGAACAGCGAACTCATTTTCCAGGGCAGATACGCTATTCGGCCGTGGACTAATATAGTTTCCACAATAAGAACTACATGTAGTCGAGTATGAAATTTCTAACATCGGGTTAAATTAATTTTTTAAACATTTAAAAATTTTATTTAACAAGATGTGAGAAATTTAATACTTAACGTGCTAACGTGGAAACTATTTCTCTGAAGTCTTGACAAGCAACGTCGAGGATTGTATTCCGAATGATTTTGTCAAGAAATTCGTTCTCCTCTCTAAAGAGGAAAAGAAATGTTTACAACCAGTTCAGGAAATGTGAAAACTGGATAGAAATTATTGTGCGGTTATGTGGATGTAAACTTGGATTCTATTGGCTGATTAACCACCTGCTAAATAATCATGTCCGCCCTACACAAGACAATCAATAATCATGATAATGTAGTGTTTCACCTAGACCAAAGTCATTCAAAAGCGTACATATAAGAATTGTACATAAGGACAAAATTCATAAACATGCAGTAAGCATGGGTAAATAAACATATCGAAATAAAAGTTTAACATAGTTTACTTCCACGTAATGTAAAACTAATTTCAGCCTGATATTTACATTAAAAAATTAAAATGTGAAATACATCTATACTAGGAATAACCTGTAAATTATATGAAATATTTTATTTGCATTCATTTTCAAAGGTTTTCGCTCCATGTATTACGAAAACGCCATTTAAACTTTATACAACATGAAAAATCAATACATCATTCGGCCGTGTATTGTCCAGAGTACGCGGTCAGTCGACATAGCGTTTATGTGTATAATCGTCTAGTTAAATGTAGGTCATTTTGTAATTATCGTTTTCTTAGTTAAACCCAAACAGGTTTGCATTACTGCACAAAAATGTTATCATGCATTGAACCAACTAATATGATTATTTAGATAGTGTCGAAAATGGTTGAACGGCGTGGCTTGAAGGCCGTTTGCCGTTCAACGATTTTCAACACTATCTAAATAACCATATTAGTTGGTTCAATGCATGATACCTTATAGAGAAATAGCATTTATCATTTGTAAGTGATTATCGTAGGTCTAGTGGCTAGTGTGTGTGTCTTCATTTTTCTTTTCTGTGCCGTACTCATGTTGTGTCGTCTCTGTACTTTGTTGTTGTGTCGCGTTCACGCAGTGGCGACATATAGGGATCACTATCCGTCGTCTTGCGTCGGCGTCGTCGTCGTCGTCGGTGTCGTCGTCGGCGTCACAAATGTTCCGTCACATTTTTCTCAGGAACTATGTATCCGAGCCTTCTGCAATTTGGCATGGAGTATAAGTGTGACAGAGTTTGGGATCTGTCGCATGCCCACTTTCTGATTGACGGAACTTAGAATATTTTTTGCGTCTGGAAAATTTCTGTCACGTTTTTCTCAGGAACCACAGATCCCAGCCTTCTTTAATTCACTAGTGAGTATCAGTATGGGGCCTATATTGTGTAATAAAGTTTTGGATCTCTTGCATGCCCACTTCCTGTTTGACGGAACTTAGAATATTTTTACCGATCGGCGTCACAAAAAATGTGTGTCACATTTTACTCAGGAACCACATATCACAGCCTTCTGTAATTAAGCATGGAGTATCATCAGGGGGACCTATACCGTGCAATAGAGTTTTGAATCTCTTGTATGCCCACTTCCTGATTGACTGAATATTTTTTTAGTCTTGAAAATTTCTGTCACATTTTTCTCAGAAACCACATATCACAGCCTTCTGTAATTTAGCATGGGGTATCAGTATGGGGACTTATACCGTGTAATAGAGTTTTGAATCTCTTGCATGCCCAATTCCTGTTTGACTAAACTTAAAATATTTTTTGCGTCTTGAAAATTTCTGTCACGTTTTTCTCAGAAACCCTGCCTTCTTCAATTTGGCATGGAGTATCAGTATAGGCCCTTTTAATGTATAAAAGGATCAAGGGATCTCAAGCATGCCCACTTCCTGTTTGACAGAACTTAGCCGTTTTTTTTTGTGTTTTTACGCAGGCGCCACATGTCTTCCGTGGAAGACTTACTACTAAGTTTCCAATGTTGCCATTTCCTTGGATTATTTGTTTTGGATTGACGATTCGGTTCACACTTACCTTACTACACTACTCTGTTATCACCCATGGTTTTTATTGGGTCCGTAATGCTCATTTTTTGTATATATGTGTGTCTTCATTTTCTTTTCTGTGCCGTGCTCATGTCTTTGTTTCTTTGTTTTTTTCCGATGTTGTCATTGTCCTTAGACTGACGGTTCGGTTCTCACTTACATTAAACAAAAAAAAAAATCCGATTATTTTATGTCGATGTTGAGCATTGTGATTAGTTACCACTACATAGAATAAATGTTTTTTTTCGAAATTTAAATGAAAAAGTATATGTTGCAGCAAGATATGACACAGTTCTGGAGGTTTATTAGAAATATTAAGTAGTATGGACATATGAGCTGCTAAAACAGGGTATTGTTAAGATCTTAAAAAAAGAAACGTTAAAACGTGATATGGTTTTAATCTGAAAAACAAGTTTCATTTAATCATTAAAAAAAAAGATAATACTCAACTAATCAGTCTTTTGCAAGGTAATAAGCAATGGTTGCGCACGTGTAAAATGTATAAATGTATAATGTATAAATGTATAAACCAGTCAGATACTTTGAATGCGATAAGCACCCAACCATTTTTAAAACCCGGGAATCTTCAATAATGAAAGTGCATTGATGTAGCTTGGTATTTGGGGGAATTTATTTGTCTTCCTTTCGTGCATCATGGAGTCTGAAATCTGAGGTGTAAGCTCTGGTATGGCGTTTTTGTTCATATCAGAATTTATGAGATAAATGTACTATTAAAATAAAAAAATATTGGCTGTCTTATTATCTAAAAGAAAAAAACATCCCTTTTCTGGCGATCTGTATATTTTATGACTTTATTTTTCAAGGCTCTTACAATAAACTTAATGAATGCAATGTTTTCCTCTAAATATTGTATTGTCATTTGATGTTTTGTAGGGCGACAGGTTGTAGTATTTGTAAGAGTATTTTGAGCGATATGTATCCTTAATGTATATATATAACGCTCAACTGGATGCTAAGAGATGTCTTGAACTGACTTTGAATTATGAGTGTTTGCTCGTCAAAATCACGAATTAAAAAACAATAGCGTTGTTTCATTTGTCCATTTGTTGAAAGGTACCATGTTTTTGTAGGGATTTTGTACCATGTACATCCATTTGTACATATTTATTTCAGTCACTATACCAGGAAGGATAATCTAAAAAATACATATATCTTTGATGGTAGGTCAGCTTCCAGGCAACATTAACTCACTTTAACCTATACTTTCCTTTTCCTCTTGAATAACTTACATTCGAGTTGATGGACGAATCCAGATCTCAGTCACTATACATATTAGTATCATGCATTTGGATACATCTCTGAGGTGATGAATTTGGCCGTTATAATCCGCTTCATAGATATGCATTCAAGTTAAGGGACGAGTTCTTATCTCATTCAGTGTACATTATTATTTCAGGAGCGGATAATTTCTCAAGGGATATACAGTTGATGATAGGGAGACCTATACCAGTATTCATAAGAATTCTTTGGTGTTTCATCACACCTGCCGTGTTATTGGTAAGTAAATATACCTTTATTAATGAAAGGAATTAAACAGAAAACAGTTACAGTTGCCGAAAATTACAACATTATCACACGCCAATATTAGTATTCACCAGGGAATTACACAAGAGAAAAACCAATATAAGGACAAAAGAAAAACATAGATAACGATTGAAATTCAGGATAGACAGACGTAGTACCGGCACTAGAAAGAGTTAGCGGTAGGATTCATCTGGTTTATAGGCACCCAAACCCCGTTTCCCTACAATATACCAAATACAGGTAGACAACTAACACCAAGACCACAATCTTATGTCTATTTTTCACTAATTTTCCATTTAATCCAAGTTCCGAAAGGCTGAACCTTCAAACAGATCTGTATATTTTAAATGCAAAAGCTATTTAAAATGCAGAACATCACTAAAATAATTTTGTGAAAATAGAATTAAGAACATTCCATTAATATTAAATAAACAGTCAATCTGGAAAATTGTTCTGTTTTTTTTTTTTTTTTTTTTTTTTTTCGATTTACTCATTTACATTACGTGCCCGTATCTCTGTGTAATTTGATTCAAGCAATGTTAGATGTAAGGCACAAGTACTAAGGAGTAAATTATAAAGTCATGAAAAAAAATCAAATTTCTAATTACATCGAATTGTATTTAGAATTACTGTAAAAATGTAAGTTGATATATCAGTGTTCCAAGCAATCTTCTGAAATACGAACCCATCTTTTCACACACAAAAATGTTGCCTCATTGATTATATGGCCTGCTAAATTAAAAAAAGAAGATATTCTTGATTTCTTTTTAGCTTGCTTCTAGTAATCTATTCTGGTTGTCATAGCCAATACAGGATTTTCCATTAATTGTTTTAACCGATAAAGATTCTTTTATTACACAAGCAAATCAATATTTGAATACATCCAATGGGAATCACTAACTAATTTAACATTGTTGAGCTCAGGATGATTTAACTATTTAAAGCGCTACAGGTTCAATGAGTTTTCGACGATAAAAGTCTAGTCAAAGGGTTGTGATGTAGAAAAGTTATGAGAACGCTTCAAGTTAATAAATAATCTGTATTTGGAAGATATATATCCATTCAATAGGTAAGAAATACAGTCTTCCCCTCTAACTGGTATTTGGAGCTCTCATATCTCAAAAGGTCATAAAATACCAGTTAAAAGGAACATTTTTGTCCCCCGCCGCAACGCGGAGCGGGGACATAGAAATGCCGGGCGTCCGTGCGTGCGTCCGTCCGTCCGTCACACTTTCTTGTAAGCGCTCTCATGCATACATATTATAACCGATTTTCGTGAAATTTATACCAAATGTTTATATCACTAATACCTTGGTCAAGTTCGAAAATCAGTCTTGGTCCATATTTTTTTACGGAGTTATGGGACTTTGACCGAAATCATGACTGTTTTATCCAAAAATTGACCTTGTAAGCGCTTTCATGCCTACAAATTTCGACGGATTTCCATGAAATTTATACCAAATGTTTATACCATTAATACCTTGGTTAAGTTCGAACATCAGCCTTGGTCAATATTTTTTGACGGAGTTATGGGACTTTGACGAAAATAACGACACTGTTTTAGCCAAAATTTGACCTTGTAAGCGCTCTCATGGCTACAAGTTTTAACAGATTTTTTTTTTTTTTTTCATGAAATTTATACCAAATGTTTATACCACTAATACCTTGGTCGAGTTTGAACATCAGTTTTGGTCGAGACTTTTTGACCTAGTTATTGGACTTTTACCAAAATAACAACACTGTTTTAGCCAAAAATTGACCTTGTAAGCGCTCTCATGCCTACAAATTTTGACGGATTCTCATGAAATTTATATCAAATGTTTATACCACTAATACCTTGGTCAAATTTGAAAATCAGCCTCGGTCGATATTTTTTGACGGAGTTATGGGACTTTGTCGAAAATAATGACTCTGTTTTATCCAAAAATTTACCTTGTAAGCGCTCTCATGGCAACAAATTTTGACAGATTTTCATGAAAATTATACCAAATGTTAATTCCACTAATACCTTGGTCAAGTGGGAACATCTGCCGTGGTCGATCCTTTTTGTATCCCCACATATTTAATTTTGGAACTGCCCTGAATGTTTGAAAATATTTCATTTTCATATACAGTATACAAGTATATTGCATGAGCGGCGGGGGACACAGGAATTCTATTCTTGTTGCCCGAGATATAATATTGGTCATATAACTTATTAGATAACAACGACTTCATGATTTATATACTTTCCCAAACAATGAATTTCAGTCAAACAAAAACCAACAACAGACAGCGAAGTTATATGGGGTAAATGCAAATGAGAAAAAGTGTGTACAAATTCATGGTAAACAACGTTTATTGTTGTTCTTCATTTTGAAGTTATCATGAGGCCTTCAACAATGAGTTTTGCTCATACCTCATAGTAAGTTCAAGACGGCTTCAGTTTTCAATGTCTTATATATTATCTATAAGATTAATCTAACTCTCTATATGTAGATGGCATTGTCATAGTTTACTCTACCGGTGAACCTGATCTCACCAATGGTTTTTATTGGGTCCGTGTTATTCATTTTTATTTCTGTGTGTTTCTTCATCTTTTTTCTGTGCTGTGCTCATGTTATGTTTTTGTTTCTTTGTTTTTCTAATATTGCCATTGTCCTCGGATTGATCGTTTAATACTGACGGTTCAGTTCTCTTTTATGTTACTAGTTTATTTTCGGGGTACTGTGTATGATTAAATTTTTCATCGAATGGGTCATTTATGACGTAACCAATTTTGACATAAACACTCTGTTATTGTTTCTTATATCAAACTTATACGCATTTGTGTAATTAACCAATACTACAGGATAGTATCCTTTTAGTTTTGGGGCCTTTTCTAAATTTTTGATATTTCAATTTTGTTATTTGTTCGAATGGACATTTCGGACAATGCCGACATTTGTGGCTCTTTTCACATGAGTGGTTTCTTTAGCAATGGATCCAGTTTAAAAATTATTCGTTCAGGGTTATATTTATCATTGACAATTTCAAAATAACATTGAAATTTTAAAAGATAGGACATACGTATGTGCTACCCAAAAGTGTGATGTCACTTTTAAATCAATACACCGAAAATTACACGATTTTCTTATTTTCTGAGGTAAAACTTTTGTAAGCTGGTTTGCCTTTCAGTGCTCGCTTGGAGGTGCGTTGCTACAATTTTGCACCTGTTCAGAACGTAGAATGCTACGATACTTACATTTGGTATTTGAGTTCCTTCGGTTAGGAGGGTTTTTTATATTTATTTTCATGATTGTATTTCTTTTTTATAAATCGTTTTTATAAATTTGACTGAATAATTTTTATGATTTCTGTTGCAAAAACGTTCACTTTGAAACAAATGTTGAATGGAAATCGATATATATTAATATGTGTAATCTGACAACATTTGTTCTTGATATCAATTTTTACTTACATTTACTTTATAATTATTACGCAATAAACTATTTCCTATATTTTCTTTTGCAGACGCTGTTTCTAATAATTATTACATCATATAAATTACCTATGCTGGGGGACTACTCGTACCCACGCTTTGCAAATGTTTTTGGAATGAGTATAGCCATTATTCCACTAATTCCAATACCTGTAGTTGCAATATTAGAAATTAGGAAGGCTAGTGGGAGCAGTCTTAGTGAGGTAATACTTTAGAAAATTAAAAATCAGTGTAGTTTAATGGGATGTGAGTCTGTAACTATGTAGATGTTATGTAGATTAAGGCAAATAATATCTTATTGCAGCAAAAAATACTGTGGAAGGACTTTTATTCATGGACACAAATTTTCGTGGTGTGGACACAAATTTTCGTGGTTTTTATAATCATTACTATTTCATGTGTACCTAAATTTGTGGTTTCGAATCCACTGCATTAAAACCGTAGGAACAAATGCATTTTGCTGGGACTTGATTTCGAGGTTTAGTCGAACCATGAAATATACGAGAAGTGCAACCCCACGAACAATTGTACTTTCACGGTATGTAAAACATCCAAAATGATTCTGTTTTTGAAAATATTTGTTGAACTTGTGTCGTAATGTAGGCATGATTCCATTGTAATTATTCTGTTCAGCTTTTGGGCACTTTGATAAGTTTAATAAATGTATGTTTATGTCTATTTTAGCACAAACACAATCATGAATGCCATACCGTATAAGTGGTTATTTTCGCGAGGACTTAATTTTCGCTTTATTCGCGACCATTCTGAAGTCGCGAAAATTGAATACCGCGAAATATAATTTATATGAGACTTTATACAGTAAATGATAAGCAATCGCGAAAATTTGAGTCCAGCGAAAATAAAGGCCACCAATTTTGAAAGAAATCGCGAAATTTGCGTCCCGCGAAAAAAAACCACTTATACGGTATATTAACAAGACCAAGCAAGTATCCCAAGCAGTAAAACTAAAAGTTCTCCTTCATAAAGATTCAAAAATATATGTATTTGCTTCTTTAGTACGAAAATAAACATTTTTAATTCGACAAATTTCACGATCAAGAAAATGTATATCAAAATTTTCTTTTTTTCTGTCGAAGTACAATCCTGTGTAATAGGAAATTAATTTAAGATACGAGATCGTTATTTAGGCTTGTTACAAAGAAAGATCGTGCATTCACTAGGCTATGTAGAAATTTGCAGTCAGAAATTATATTTTGAAATTTCAAAATGTCAAGTAACTTGCACTTTCATATACCGTGAAGTAGTCATTATTTATTTATGCAATAACAAAGTAACATCCAACATAATTTGGACTGTATAGAACTTGAATTAAGGACGGATATCTCATTTCAAAATTAAACACTAGAGTCATTTTCACAAAATTTCAAAATAACATTCTCAGTTGTAAATTTTGCGGTCGTCGTTTCTTCAGCTTTCATTGTCATTTTAGAAACTCGATATCACGTAGATAATATTTGTGATCTTTTAAGAAGAGCCGATCATACAGTACAGTTGCAAATTAAAGAAAACGTCTCCATGGAAAACGGATGCCTCCGGCAATATTCGGAGCAGACGTACCTGTAAAGGGGAGGCATTGTCAAACTTACCACATTGCAACATTTAGCAAATAACAAATCATTACTACATATACATTGCTATGGAGCCAAATTTCAAAGGAAAATTGTGTAGATGCAAAAAGCAAAAAAAAACAAGATGTGTTTGTGAAACACTACATATGCCCCCAGATTCCCAATTTTACCCCTTTTGGACCCCTATGACCTTGACCTTTGACCTTTGACCTAATTTTTTTTTTGCATATTTATGTTCCTCTTGACTAGACCTATACACTTGCCAAGTATCAAAAGTCTACCATACATAGTTCAAAAGTTATAGCCAAGGTTAAAGTTTCGGACAAACAGACAGGCAGACAGACAGACAGACAGACAGGACAAAAACAATATGCCCCCCGATCCTCGATCTGGGGGCATAAAAAAAATGTATACTGCAGTTGTCTTGACATAGAATAGGCATTTAAAAATGGTGGTGGATCAAAACAGCTTTGTTGCGCGCAAATCCCTCTTTCTTGTGACAAAACTTTTGAAATAAAGGTTGTATTTTTAGAGACATTTAAATACAAAGATTATAAATTTAAGTTACCAATTTTGACATAGAAACCACAACACGACACTGGAGTAGCTACAAAAGTGTACTCTCATTGTGAAAAGCACTCATCTTGCAATTTATATAATAAATAATACAAAATTGTGAAATGTGGTTTTTTACTAGAGTGTTCATGTTTAGTGACTTGAGCGTATGCAAAGTTGTATATTTTTTAGTTTTACTATAAATCGTAACTTTTTCAAAATGTTCTATCTTAGGCAATGAGCTAAGTAATCACAAATATGTTACAATTCCTAATATTGACGTTGTTGTTTGAAAGTAACGTTGTACAACAGGCTTCTTTTGTGCTTTTCAGAAATTGAAAAATGCAATGAAACCAACATTAAAATGGCAGCCCGGAAATGCAGAGGTTGTATATTACAGCACAAATAAACACGGACAACAAGACTTAATGCCCTTTAGAGACAGGATAAGATTAAATATACTAGGAAGATGAACATAGTGTGCAAATTTAAATTAAAATTTGAGTAAATGTATTCCAAGTTTTGTATAACTGATATGACTTGAATCCAGTCATTTAATAACGTTTACGACATAGGCCAGTCAAATAATAACATTATGTGATCTTTCTACATGAATAAGTTACTGATGGTATAAGTATTATGTTATTGCTTTGATTTTATAGTATTACATACTAGTATACACATTGATAAAAAAAATGCTTTAACAAGCATACAAGCTGGAAAATAATTTATGATTTACTACAAACATATTGATAAAATATCTTCACCTGGTTAATCCCTGCGCAAAGCAGAATGATCAATAAAAATCGTTACCTTTAGAAGAGTTTTGCAATGGATGAACATAGCAAAAGAAAAAAGGAAAAAGAATCTATTTATTCATAAAGTATGTGGAAATGAGTGTAAAATTGTACATGTCCTTTTTCCATGCATACATATAACATAGTATTATTTCTAATATCATATTTCAATATGTTATTAAGCAGCCAAATGTTAAGGTTTAAAAAACAGACTTGCTTATTGCAAACGTGACAGGAATCATCAAAACAACAAAGTTATTAAGCATCTAGTTGTTTTGATTTAGAAAAAAGTCAAATAATTGTTCACTTGTTTTAACAAATACTTTCTGTACGTAGTCGCTTATCAAATAAAAACAAGTAGAAGACCGTCAAGCGAATAAGCAAATGTGTTATGGAGAATAAATAACCAGTTATGCAAGATCAGTTCTGACAGAAAATCTTAGTTCTTTTTTTAAAATTCATATATCGCAAGTTTAAAAATTAAATCTCTTTTCGGGCCTGCATCGAAGTTCTGACTACTGGGTTGGTGAATACCCTCTGGAATGGAGCTACAAAAAAACACAAGAAGAGGCATCAGCACAGTGGTATTAAATAACAATAATAATTCCGAAGTTATTGTAAGCAGATGAACATTTCGACAACAAATATCTCTTCAATGCAGATCGAATTAAGAAGTGACTAATGCGGCAAAGTTCATCTTAACTGAAAAGCAAGTAGTATTTTAGAGCAGCATTCAAACTCCAAGAACGAATTATAATAGCAGGTAAATAAACATAAAGATAAAATGGTGTTACTTTAAAAACATATATAACACATTTAAAAGGGAAATATGGTAGACCAAAAATTATTCCTTTTTCGAAATGTGATCTCTTCTACTCAGATAGAAAATAAGAATAATACCTTCTCCAGATAAGGTACAATTCTAAATTTAAATACCAATACAAACATGTATGTGCATTCACAGAGTTTCATTATCTTAATTGTTCTAGAGATCAAAAACCATACCAACGTCCCCATTTGGCTCTAAATGCTGTATCATAGGTTCAAACAAATCAGCCAAAGCAATTTCAGTCGGTTTGCATTGAATTTATAATGTAGATTCATTTGATAAACAAGCAAGTCTACGAATACAAAATTTGCCTCAGATGTCACAATCACAGAAACCGAATTTTGCCTGGATGCTCGCCTACCATCAAAACTGCCGGCATATACAAGAATTAGAAAAAAAGAAGGGAAACGGGGAATGTTTCCAGAGACAACGACCCAAAGGTGAGTAAATACAACTCATAGCCACCATAAGATCTTCAATGAACGGTGAGGAAACCCCACACCCAGCGGCAGGTCGGAGTATAATAAAGAGTAATCAAGTTCAGCGAAATAAACACCACAGACAAGACACACAAAGGTTTAATAAATTTCCCGACTTAGGACATGCATGAAAGATTAGGTTGTTTAACCATGTACACTGAATGAGATTAAAACTCGTCCCTTAACTTGAATTTATGTCGATGAAGCGGATTATAACGGCCAAATTCATCACCTCTCATCAGAGATGTATCCAAATGCATGATACTAATATGTATAGTGACTGAGATCTGGATTCGTCCGTCAACTCGAATGTAAGTTATTCAAGAGGAAAGTATAGGTTAAAGTGAGTTATTGTTGCCTGGAAGCTGACCTATCATCAAAGATATATGTATTTTCTAGATTATCCTTCCTGGTATAGTGACTGAGGTATAAGTCGTTTTTAAACTTGAATTGCAAGTCGTTCAAGTGGAATATAAAGGGTCAGAGTGATCTAATCTTAATATAATAAAGATAACAGGAAACACTTGCAAATGCCAAAAATTACAATCACATGGCCACAGTCTTCTACGGAACTGCACAAGAAAAAAACGAAAGACAAACGTAGAAACGATAGGGATAGCCGGACTTGGTACCGGCACAAGCGGAAGCCGGCTTGGGGTTAAACCGGTTTATGGGAACCCAAAACTCGTCTTTCTCTGTTCCGATTCCCTATAGTATAACAAACATACAAATAAAACCCAATAAAAGAAGACCACTAACTCCAAGACCACAATTTTGAAAAGGAAAGAATCAGACAAAACGTAATTTAGAAAGATGAGTCAAGGAGTACCTCCCGCTAAACTACCGGCTAGATCAAAGAGCCTATTCTGGTGGTAAAAAACACTGTCGTTCTACGGAAGAAAAATCAAATTCAAAATTTCCCGAAAGGTATGGTAAAGAACCATCATGGATTTCAGTAGACATCGGCAGTATTAGTGAGAGGCCAGTATACATGTACACTCTTCAAATCCCAAAGCCAATTTTAATAACGGAAGCATGAAGAATATCCTGTCAGTATCCCTGATTACGTAAAGAAAGTAAGTTACGTCCCAGTTTTGCTGTATTTTTTTATCAGTTGTTGACATCTAAACATTTCCGTACAAACGAGGGAGAGAAATGCCCATGGTAATAAGCTGTTTGCGAGTAACACAATATTTAGATATCAAATGTTCATATCATCTATAAAACTTCTTAAAAGTGTTCAAAAATCTGTCTGTATACGTACCTAAAGTGATAAGTGCATGCATATGCAATGTTTAATGATACTATGATTTACAATGACTGAGATATGAACTTGAATGTAAATTTGAATGGAAGCCAATCAAACGGGACATATATGTTTTGGTCAAAAAGATCGATTTTCTTGGAGTCTGTAAGCAAACTAAAAATGCCAATGCACGTAAAGTTTGATGACCCTACCGTAGATAGTTGCAAACATATAGACCCAAAGCGGACGTAGACGTCTATCCAAATAGATACCACTATGTTTTGCACTGAAGGTAACCTATGTTGTCGAATGAAATGAGCAAGCTCTGTTAAGGACATCCGATAGATGGTTTAGTTTGGTTCAGTATATCCAGAGAATGTAATCATAGTTCGACCTGAAGGCAATGGGCATTTCTTTTGGGGGATCTCGAATACATCATTCATGTAAGGACAAGTTCAGTTTGCATCAGTAGGTTCATTGATAATCAATCAAATCATTTTTCCCAATACAGCCTAATTTTGAACGCTATTCAACTTTGGCCGCAAGGTTTGTAAAATTTGAACAAAATACATGAGGCATCTTTGTATCAGAGACTTCGGTATTTAGTTATTTTTGTAAGGACCTAACAAACATTATTTCGGGCAAATTTGCTTCATAATTTTTAAATGAAAACATTAAAAATGTTTATGAGAAAAGGTCCAATGCTAAAATAAATCTAGGTCTGTTCATCCACAATCATGTTTGCAATATTCCCGTTCGCACGTGTCCAATTTCTTCCAACGTATTGCGTCATAGATTGTTAGTTCTTTTTGATCAAAAATTTTGTTTTCCTTTGAAAGATTGATAACGTCTGATATTGTCTCTTCTCTTATTCGCACCACCTCAACACAGTAGCATGTGGAACCAGAGGATCACATGTGAGGCTGTATCGCTCACTTGGTGGCTATTGATCAAATAAAATTTTCACACAGGGTTTAAACATTTTTTGAAATTGTGGATTTCCTCTGTTTGGGTTCTAGTGCTGCTGATGAGGAATGAATTTCCGAAATGGCCATACAGCTCATTAAAATTATTGCAGTTGGAGTTAACATATGTGTTATGGTCTCATGTTCATTTACTCCATATCCTTTCGTAAAATATTAAATGATTAATCTGAGGTGACAGCAAAATGGTAGTAAATTCATTCATCTTGTACATTACTGTCATAGTGAAATGCCTAGTTAATATCAATCACGAAACTTTTTTCCCTAACAGTTCTAGGTTACTCCCTGGTTGCAGTCATCTTTTATTTTTGATTCGTACAAATATATAAATTTGTAGATGACCATCAAGTTACCATGCCTAGTTAATATCAACTTGATATATAAAACGGTTTTCAAGAATTTGCAGTTTACAACATGTCCTCATAGGGTTAAAAAAAAACTTAGACCTACATTGGCGGCCATCCTAGATTTATGACGAAAGGAAAATCATGTCACTATGTCTAATTGATATCAACTTGATGTATGAAACAGTTTTCAAGAATTAATAATTTACAACATTTTCCCATGGGGTCCTATGTTAAACTGTTCCCCAGTGGCAGAGGCTGTAAGACATATGTAGAAATTGTACTTCTTATACTTCTTATAATTTTTGGGCAGCAACTGCAATAACTCTAAATGGTTGTACAGATTTTCATTAAAATTTCCAGGTGGAAAAATCTTGACATGCTGAACATTTTTGCTATTAAAATTTGACCTCTATTCTTTATAGTTTTACTAATAAAAATGTTGTTTGATCTACGGACTAATCGAACAAAATTTTGTAATTGCATACCCTTGTGATGTTTCAGGCCAAGTTTGGTTACAATTGGCCCAGTTTCAGAGGAGAACAATTTTGAAATTGATGACAGATGGCGGACGTATAGGAGATAAAATGTATGGACCTGCAATTAATTTTTAGTAGATAGGGATTATGTTTGATGACCAACATATGTCAGTGTCAGGGGACGAACAGTTGTCTACTCTTTTCTGATTATTAATTTATCAAGGTGTTTTATTTACATAAGAGGAAAGCCGTAAATAAAAAATTTGTTCATGCATCCCTCCCCAAAATAAATTTTTAATCATTTTCAATTAATATTTTGCATTTAACACAAATAAATGTTACATTAAAACTTGCAAAACAAATAAGTTTACTTATTAAATACCCAATTAGCATTTCAAAGTCAACATTCGTTGGCAATCAATTGTTTACAAAATATCTGTCAACAATACTGACATCCACACTTTTATTAGATATACATGTCTTGTCAAATGCATAAGAAAAAAAATCAGAAAACGCACCAAAGGTGCGAAAGCCGAGTTGCGAACAATTGTTATTTTCATGATTACATCATCGGATAGGCAAATAGTTGCATATCAGCATATAAATTCTTTTATTTCAATCAGAGATTTATAATGGGACTTTTGAGGAAGTTTGACTTTGTCCTAACTTGACTAAAAGTCAAAACATTCCAAGTTCCTTTCCAAAAAAAAAAAACTTTGGGCAGGGGTTCTCCCTTAAAATCTAGTTTTTTTATTTTATTATTGCTGAAATTGAAAACGTGTATCAGAATACCTTTTTTCTAATAATTTCAGTTTTCTAGTTTGGTATACATAGCAACCAAAATCTCCACTATCCATTGCAACTTATTTCAGACCACCCCTCAAAAAAAATTTGGGCAGGGGTTCCCCTTATAATCAAGGTTACATACATATTGCGGAAATCAAAACATTCAAAGCCCCCCCCCCCTTTTTTTTTTAAAAATGGCAGGGGTTCCCCTTATAATCTAGTTTATGCATATTTCAGAAATTGTGAAGCATAATTCTTTTTTGAAAGCTTCAGTGTTTTGGTTTGATTTTCATGGCAACTAAAAGCTCCACTATCCATTACAACCGATTTCAGACCACCATCCAAAAAAAATTGGGCAGGGGTTCCCCTAATAATCCAGGTTATACATATTGCTGATATCAGTTTTAAAACCATCCAAGTCCCCCTTTCAAAATAAAGATTTGGCAGGGGTTCCCCTTATAATCTAGTTTATACAAATATCTAAAATTGCGAAGAAAAATATGTAGCAGAATACTGTTTTTCTAAGATTCAATCTTCTGGTTTGGTTTCCATGGCAACTGAAAGCTCCTCTATCCATTAAAACACATTTCAGACCAACATTCAAAATTCAAAAAAAAATTGGGCAGGGGTTCCCCTTATAATCCAGGTAATATGTATTGCTCAAATCAAACCATTCCGAGTCCCCCTTTCATAAAAAAAAATTGGCAGGGGTTCCCCTTATATCTAATTTATATTGTGACGGAAAATATGTAGCAGTACACTTTTTTTCAAAGATTCAGTGTTCTGGTTTGGTTTCCATCGCAACTGAAAGCTCCACTATCCATTACAACCCATTACAGACCACCATTCAAAAAAAAAACTTTAGCAGGGGTTCCCCTTATACTTCAGGTAATATGTATTGCTGAAATCAATAATTTAAAAAAAAAATCAGAATACACAATACACAAATGTTTTTTTTTCATCTAAGATTTTATTTTTACTGGACATTGCAAAAAACTTTTAGTAATATTGAACACTTCTTCATATCAAATTAATTACCTCCCTTTTTTTAATTCTGACTTTTCATTCTATCTAATTTTTAAGTTGTTAACACCCAAAAAAGTGTGTTGGTGAACATAATTGAACTATAAAATGAATTTACATGTTCTAGCAATATAAAAACTACTTTTGTATGAACAATAATTTTTTTTAGCTATTTTTGTTATCAAATAATACCGAACATGTAATTTTAGGCTTTATTGAAATGTTTAATTTTTTAGAAGTTGTGACCTTGACCTTTGTTGCACAGACCTCAAAATCGATAGGGTTCCTCCTCTAATCATAACTCATGTCTATGTCAAGTTTCATTTGGATGTGTAATGTGGTTCTGGAGATATTGTGTGAAAACGAATAAGTCAAATTTTTGTTCTATTTTTAGAATTTGTGACCTTGACATTTGTCGCACAAACCTCAAAATCAATAGGGATCTTCCTCTAATCATAACTCATGTCTGTGCGAAGTTTCATTTAGATATGACATGTGGTTCTCTAGATATCATGCGGAAACCAAAAGTTGACGCCCGGACGCCCAGACGCTCAGACACCATTCATCAAATTATAAGCCGAGTTCGACTTCGTCGAAACTCGGCTTAAAACAACTATCAACTTGGGAGGGAATGAATCAACTTGATTGGCTGACTGATGAACTATATTCCACGTTTTTCATAGAAAATATTCAAAGAAAAATTATCTCCCCGGAAGCAATCATATTACTTTGTGCATATCTTCAGGTGGTGAACTACAACTGTGTAACATTTCATCAAATCACAGCAGCCGTTTTGTAGAACATGCGCTGACAAGGTTCGTCCCCCCCCTTTTTGCCAGAAAATATTCAAAGGCAAATTATATCCCTTCCAAATTTTTGGGCAGCAACCATATTACTTCATGCACATCTTTAGATGGTGTACTACAACTGTCTTACATTTCATTAAAATCTAAGCAGCCATTTAGGAGAACATGCACTGACAAGGTACATGCCTTGGATGGACAAAAAGAAGGACAGAGGGACAGGGCGATTCCTATATACCCCCAAACTTTGTTTGTAGGTGGTATAAAAATTCAATACATGGCTTTAACGAATAAATAATTAAAGTTTTCAGCAACAATAAAGTAGATGGGTGTCAGACTTGAAAAGGGGAGACTCAGTTCTCATTATTTTACCAAAGCTTAAGACGATTATCAAATTATTTCTACATACCCAGACTTAGGGTTGGAGTTGGAGTTAACATATGTGTTATGGCCTCATGTTCATTTACTCCATATCATTTTGTCAAATATTTAATACAGGAGTTTGTCTTTTAATGCAGCGTGGAGTTGGTAAAACAATTCCCCGTGTTAGAGATTTTCTTAGATATGGTGTACTTATACATGAGATAATATCTCATGCGTACACTTTGTTTAATTACTATTACTAAGTATCTAAATTTATATAAATTCTAAAAGCTAAGGTTTAACTCCCTCCACCGTAGTTTTGTCCCTAGTTATTTAATATTACTGATTATTCGGATTTAGTTTGGTTTTATGTATTTTAAACATTTTTTGAAATTATAGATTCCCTATGTTTGGGTGCTATTGCTACTGATGAGGAATTAATTTCCGAAATGAACATACAGCTCACTAAAATTATTGCAGTTGGAGTTAACATATGTGTTATGGCCTCATGTTCATTCACTCCATATCCTTTTGTAAAATGTTTAGAAATCCGTGACGACAGGAGATCTAGGCAGACATTTGGACACATGGACAGACAGATAGATAGACAGACAGAAAAAGGTGAAACAGTATCCCCTTTTTTCTACTGACCGGGGTTTTACTAGATTTGCAATTGCAAGCAGTAACTGAGGTCATACAAGACAACTACTTCAATGATTACACCTTATTCAAGCATTGTTATCTACCTAGAAATCACTTTTCACTGGAATCTGACAAAGCTGAAATTTTGACGTATATGGGAATCCCTCTTGGAATAACCCTTATGTATACATCAAATGTTTTTGTTTCAAATTGCTTCAGAAATTGAAAATGTGTAAGGTTGGTTGAATTTGCAGTTTTAGAGATGTCCATAATGTCAAACACCACCAGAAGATGAAAGCCAAAATATGGCAATATCTGACACTGACCTTGTGGGTTGGGTAAGCTAAGCAGATAATTTTTTTCAAATATACTGTATAGAAAAGTTCAAACTTTTTCTACAATATTGCTTAGTAATCCATATCCTTCCGCTGCAATACAAACTTAATCATCATATGTTAAAAATGATTGACTGTGCTGTATGCACAGGAAAAAGACAACAGAAAAATTGTTTACCTTGGAAATAAGAGCACTACATCTGCATACAAATACCACTTAAGTTTTGTGGTATTCTTGTTCATTTTTGTTTATATGTTTTGTTTCTGTCACTGTCTGTGTAACAACATCTTTATTGCTGTAATGTTCATGTCAGTTTATATGTTTTGATTTTGTGGTGTCTCAATTTGTGCTACATCTGAGATTTAATGTCCGTGATTTTATCTGTTCTGCCTTTTTGCTTAGATATTCCTACACCAATGTATCAGTTCTGGAAAATTCAAAATTCAATATTGAATTATTGAATTTGGTACATTTGTAACTCTGCCTATATTTTCAACAAAACCTTGGCAAAAATTTAAACTTTGATATTTTCAAATATATTTTTAATGTTTTGTAAGCCATACAGTGTAAACAGCATGAACATTAATTATAATTAAAATCTGTAGCCAAATAAGAAAGTTTTTCTACGTTACCATATTGGGTTACTCATGAGATGACGGTTTACAAAGGGATATCTCATGGGTCCTCCAGTTAAAGACTTGTCATTTTTTTCTGTAGGTGGATTTTGATATCTGTAAGCAGAATTTTAGAAAATCATTTATTCCACCTTTTTAAAGTATACAGAGAATGCCAAGTTTTTGTAGAAAGTGCAAAACTGGAATCATCGCAAAGTTACCAAATGTTACCAAATTCACTAACGTTATTGAATTCTGAGTTTTCAAGAACTGGTATCAGTTTTGTACCGTTTTAGATTGGCCATTTAAATAAAGTTCAAAAATTAATTTTTAGATTTAATATTCAAAAACAAAAAAAACTTCTACAAACTGTACTCTCATAACTCACACAAAACTGGTAACTCATCACACAAAATGAATCTAAGTACATTTCATTCTGACCTCTAATGTCCAAATATTCAATTACTAGCTATGCATTAAAAACATCTATGATCCAAAAATCTGATTTAACTACAAGTGATTTGAGAATTAAGGGAATGTATCAGCACGTAAAATTGACCAATGAATTGAAATGTTGAAGAACATGTTATCTGCATAATTATATCAAATAAAAAAACCTGCACTATTGAACTCGCAAATGATGCAAATATGAGATGCTGATATTTAATCTTTAATAACCTTAAAAGTTTTAATTTCTGTGGGTACTACATTTTGCAACATTTTGTGGATATTCTAATTGGGCTAAAATTGCATAACATAAATTTAATTTCATATAAGACTTTATACAGAAAATGAAAGTATATCATGAATATTTCAGTCTCCAAAAAATAAAATAAAGCAAATTTCAGCAAAAATAACCAATTACATAATTATCATTTTGTAAGTGTTTATAAACATGAATTGTTGTGATATAACAACAGTTTTTAAGTGTTAAAAAAGCAACTAGTAAATGAATTTATATCTACTATAATATGCTAAGGTTAGTAAATGTCCAATGACCATGATTCCTACAAAATTTGTCAATGAAATCAAAAACCATAGTTTTGGATGAATATCTGCATATCATTACACAATATTGTATTTAATATGGATGAAAATCATCCCTGTATACTACTCTGAAATTTAAAATAGTAAGCCACTTTTTAACCTATCAGTTTTCAAAAATTTATGAGGGAGGTTTCCCCCTATTTTATTTTTTCAAGTATAACTTTTATTTCATTAGAAAAGATTCCTTATTCTCAATCGCAAAATTTCCCTTTTTTATGATCACTAAATACCAAAATGTTGAAGTCACTGAACTTAAGGTAGAAGACCTTAGTTATGGGAGGTAACTCATTAAGTCAGTTAGGCGTTTGAAACAGCCAGATTTATCGATGCTTTTTAAGCATTGATGTGAAAAAGAATCAAAATCATCTTTGTTACTTAGAAGCTTAGAATATATTATAAGGATGATTTAAACAAACATACAAGTGATTTTTAAGAGTTATGTCCCTTAACCTAGGTCTACTTCCTTAAGTTTCTGCATTTTGCCATTTTGACAACTGATGTCAATTCAGTGTTAACAACTTGCATGATGAAAATCAAGATTTCACTGCCTCAAGTAAAGAAGTATTTATACACCACTCTATCTAAAGGAGAATCTATATTTTACCTTTGAAGAACAATGTAACAAAATTATATAATCCAGCAATAATTACATTTGTCCAGCCTTATTTATGAAAAAGACCCTTCTCCAAAAGGGTGCATGAAAATGTTTCTACAACCAAAAAAATTGATACTAATATAATAGTCACTACCAGCAAAGAAAATCTGATATAGATACATACATAAATATTTTAAACAAAGATGGATGATAATGAATTGAAAAGTGATCCAAGTCTGTTAAAAATATCTGTAATTCTAAAACTCTGCTTGTATTTACACAATATATCTACTGCATACACTGACACACTTATACAAATATTGCACTCAAATAAACACTTTTTATGAGAAGTATTTTAAAAAATAAGAACATACAAGATCCAAATGACCAAAAAAACATGATAAAACAGCAATTGTTAATTTTAACTCATCTTTCATTATCCCCACCCATCCAAGCAACATGTGATAAATATAGAATATTACATGGGTAAATCCGTATTACATGCTGTATCAACCCGAGACGTCAATATCATCCCGAAGGCTTGCCTGAGGGATGATATTGGTCGAGGGTTGATACAGCATGTAATGCGGATTTACCCATGTCATATACTGTTTATCATATATTTGAAAAAGAAAAAAGGTCTTAGTATTTTACGAAAGGATATGGGATAAATGAACATGAGACCATAACACATATGTTAACCCCAACTGCAATAATTTTAATGAGCTGTATGGCCATTTCGGAAATTAATTCCTCATCAGCAGCACTAGAACCCAAACAGTTTTCTAATTTAAATAACACGTGACCTTTGATACAGATTTTTTAGGTGTGTAATAAAGGGTAGCAGCCGTTACTGATATCGGTATCATCACGGGGTGAAGATACAGGACGAAACATGACGTCTGTATTACACATGCAGGATTCTTGCATTTATAACTAAATATATGATAAATAGGGAATAATACATGGCAAAATCTGTATCATAAGCGGTATCATCCGGAGTTACCAATATCAGCCCGAGGGATGATAAGGCATGTGATACGGATTTTGCCATGTATTATACAGTTTATCATATATTTAAACAGAGGACTACTTAATCCCCAAAATACTGTCCAAAATTGAAATTAGCAAGAGAAAATGCATGTACTTTGTGAAGAAGAAAATTTTCAAAATGGGCGGACAGGACTGGAGGTGGTTTGAATAAAATCTAATATAAAAATAAAATAAAATGTGAAGCAAAAAGGTTTGCTAGATTTCTTTTAACTTATCCTCACAAAAAAAAATTCATTCCAAAAAAAATTTTTGTTACCCTCAAAATTTTTTACCCCCCCCCTCCAAAAAAAATGTTTTTAACCCCTCAATTTTTTTAAATAAAATACTAAAATTGAAAAAAAATTGGGGTGTGATACGGGTATGCCATACGGCCTTTGCCATGCGATACGAGGTATGTGATACAGGGTTGACATCATCAATGGTGATATAGGATAGACATCACTCTCTGTATAATATATTAAAAATTTATGTAATACTAAACTAAATATATGATAATATTAAATAATACTAGAGGTACTGTGGTCCACTGGGCCACAAATGAATACCCCCGCATGCCCAATATAATAAGAAGTTTAAATAAAAGGCTGATCTTTAAAGTCAACTGCGTCTTTTAATGTTATTCAAAAAACTTAATTTAGGCTAAGTATCAACATACCAATGTATCGGTAAACAGGAAGTAGTATCTCAACAAACCTGAAAATAGCTTACACAGCACAACTCATCATCATGAAGCTCCAGACCAAATATGAAATCATTTCC
>MJUU01053883.1:63264-79037 GCA_002080025.1 Modiolus philippinarum | reverse complement strand
ATTAAGTATTAAGAATTAAGTATTAAGAATTAAGTATTAAGAATTAAGTATTAAGAAATAAGTATTCAGAATTAAGAATTGAGTATTAAAAAATAAGTATTCAGAATTAAGAATTAAGTATTAAGAATTAAGTATTAAGAATTAAGTATTAAGAATTAAGTATTAAGAATTAAGAAGTCCCCTCCAGGCTTTCGTATTTGAGACCTAGTGACCTGAAAATTTTGCACAGATACTGGCCTCTCACTGATACTGCCGATGTCTACTGAAATTTATGACGATTCTTGACCAAACTCTTCGAGAAGTTTTGAGTTTGATTTTTCTTCCGTAGTGCGACAGTGTTCTACCAGCAGACTAGGCTCCTTGAGCTAGCCGGCAGTTTAGCGGCGAGCACCAATTGATCCATCTTTCAAAATTACGTATTGTCTTTTTCTCTCCTTTCAAGATTGTGGTCATGGAGTTAGTAGTCTACCTGTATTGGGTTTTATTCGTATGTTTTTATGCTATAGGGAAACGGGACAGATAAAGGGGAGGTTTGGGTACTCATAAACCGGTTTAACCCTACTGCTGGCTTTGCTAGTGCCGGTACCAAGTCCGGCTGTCCCGAGTTCCTATCGTTGTCTACGTTTGTCTTTTGTCTTATATGTGTATTTCTTGTGTAGTTCCCTTGCAAATTGTTGCATGTAATTATAATTTTCAGCCATTGT
Organism: Modiolus philippinarum; assembly: GCA_002080025.1. Lineage (NCBI taxonomy): Eukaryota > Metazoa > Mollusca > Bivalvia > Mytilida > Modiolidae > Modiolus > Modiolus philippinarum. The sequence continues at coordinate 78,333 of MJUU01053883.1, read as the reverse complement.
AGGTGTTTCCTGTTATCCATTTTTTTAACATAAACTGTTAATGATCGTCTTGTTATATGGTTAACGATACAGCGTCTACAAGGACGTTCTAAGACAGACGTTTTCTTCTTATTCGTTTTTCATTGCTGTTATGCATTTTCTGATTTCTAACGAAATCAAGTTGAGTGCATGATCGTTTATTTTCTCGAAGATGACTGCTAGAGAAACTGAAGAGGAAAAAACTACTAAACTGTCACCTGGTTACACAGTTGTGGAAAAAGTCGTCAAAACTATATTTTTAGTTCTAACATGGGTGATGATTGTAAGTATTGGTTGTATTATATAGCGGGTATTTTATCTAGATCACATAGTCAATGTTAATATCTGATAGAAGGATATGGAGTAAATGAAAACAAGACAAAGTCGCTGTACAAATACAAAGAAAATGCCCTTGTTGTTGTTTTTCATCTTAAAGTCACCATGAGACCTTCAACAATGCGCTTTGCTAATACCTAGTAGTAAGTTCAAGACAGCCCCTACCACCGGTTTGAGCGAATTTTATTTCTGAATTTCTAAAAACGCCTCATCCATTACTTTTGTTACTCATGGATGCGGGGTTATATCATATGGCAGTGTTTTGACAATCGGTGTCATCCGTTGCATGAGAAAAGGCTAATAAAAACATTTAAGCAACAATTGGACACTCATCGGGTAAATTGCATGAAAGCCAAAACTTGGCATAATAAAATCACGAGATTTGGGCACTGTAAACAGGCGGTCAGAACATTTGAAAATTGCTAAAAATAGAATGGATTTTCTGCTAAGATCCTATTGGTAGTTTTTTCTCTATTACATAGCTTTTACGTATATCTCTGTTGAAGGATTTCGAAATGCTTTGCTTCGATTTGCACTGAAAAGAAATAGTAGTCCGATAGATAATTTTACAGTCTATGAAAACATTTCTTATACTTGTTCCAAACTCTGATTGGATATATTAGTTAAACGTTGTTTGACCTCTTTATTTAATAATATAGAATTATCACCCTAGATAATATGTGACCAAGCGGTATCTCTCTACGAGATAGTAAGCTCACCAGAGAGCTTGCTCGAAAGTTATCTTAGCTTCAAGGAAAATTCGCCAATTGAAAACTCGTCTATTGTTGTACTTAAGCATTTTGTTCAATCAATTTTGAAATCATACACTGAAAATTACAAAACCTTTTGAACGGTTTCTTAGTCTGAATCACTACTACAAATGCCAGTAATTCTAAGTGTTTCAGTTCTTTGATAATACTTCAATTATAACAGTATGCTGAACATGGACCTCAAATGCATTCAGAGCACCGATAAGTGTTTTGGTAAAATTTTTAACTACACTGTCGCAGTGAAAGATACAAGGGGCTATTTGTTTTCATTTTTATTTTATTATTTTTTTACTAGTTTCTTTGTAGTGGTTAAAATCCGACTAATTACTATAGAGTTGTACAGTGATTTTTTATATTTGACCGATCAAATCGCAGCATTCTCTCATTTTACGGTAAAATTGATATTAGAACATTATGTGTTAGTACATGTATCTTACACTAAGATGAAAATTATTAAACTTCTTATGTCAGGGATTATTTACAGAAATAACAGGACCTACTCAAAAAGATCTCATTATCAAGACGAACTCTAACTATGAATTGGTTTCCAGGGCAACCTCTGGTAGAAGTGTTGGTTATTTCATTGGAGCTGTGATTGGAGGGCCTTTAGTTGATAAACTAGAAAAGTATTGCGATTTAATGATTGCACTTTGTCTAGATGGTGCAGCGGTGGCAACATTTGCGGCTCCTTATGCCACTGATGTTAATCTGTTGTGGTTTCTGTTGGTACTTGGTGGAACATTTGAGGGTATCATTAACATAGGTTAGTATTGCAAGTGTTTATTGGCAAAGTATTGTTCCAAAAGCGTTAGTGCATAAAAACGCTGATATGATAAAAAAAAGTATTTGACTTGGTGAAGGTGTTCTGGTATGTCAACACACGAAGCAAAAAGCCGAGGCTGATAATGTTTAAAAGTATTTGACTTGGTGAAGGTGTTCTGGTATGTCAACACACGAAGCAAAAAGCCGAGGCTGATAATGTTTAAACGTATTTGTTACATCAGAACCTTGAAAAGCAATAATTTTTTTTAACTAAATTGAATGCTTAACAGATATATGATTTTTATCATTGTAAACAATTGTAAAGATACTTCTCATATATTTCATCTTTTGAACTAATAATGACACTAATATTATATTTTGCTGACATTTATTTTTCATGTTTTAGCTGGACAAAAAATAATCTTGAATCTTTGGAAGGAGAAATCTGCAGGTCCATTACACGTGCTTCACTTCGGATTTGGAATGGGGTCTTTTATTGTCCCACAGATAGCAAATCCATTCCTGGCGGTTTTAGCTCCATTGGGTGTTAATTCAACGGAATCAAAATCGAATTCAACCTCAATTCCGATACAAATGTCAACACAAATTGCAGTAAATGTAACAGAGGCTACCGAAAAATATCTAAAAGAATCAAGAATTGAATGGGCATACTTGATTGTTTCAATAACAGTAGGTACATTATCAGTGGTGTTCTACCTGTTCCAGTTTTGTTTTCGAAACATCTCGGTAAAGGAGGTAGTTAATGATAAAAATGAAAGCAATGTCAGAAAAGTCGTTAAACTAATGGATCCAGGAACTTGTACCAATGGGGACAGATTTTTCGGTGTACAGGTTTTTGTTTTGCTGTTTTTGTACTATTTCAATGAAGTTGGTGGATCCAGGCTATATGGTAAATTTATAAGGAGTTATTCCATTGATAAACATAAATTCAGTGGTGATGACGGTTCATTACTAAATACTGAATACTGGATTTGCTTCGCGGTCGGAAGGTTCACTGGATTATTTACCGGTAGATTAATACCTATTCGTATTCTAATTTTTGTCGAAGTATTTGGAACGTTTTGTGTCGCAATACTTTTGAACATATTTGCCCGTGATAATGATTTAGCACTGTGGATATTAACCGCGCCAATGGGATTTTTGAAGGGACCATTATTTCCATCTGGTATTGCTTGGGGAGATTTCCATGTTGAATTTACAGGCTTTGCGATCACATTCGTATTAATGGGAGGGGCTCTAGGAGGAATGGCATATCTCTGGATAATAGGATATCTCTATCAATATCATGGATACGACATGTTTCTCAACCAGCTTGTAACATATGGCGTACTCATGCTAATCCTGACAATATTACTTACTATAGTCGGAAAACGGCATGGTGGTCGATTCGAAAACAACAAAAAGGAAATGGCTATTAAATCGAATGACAATGAACTACATGGCGAAAGTGTGTTACCAACAAACGAATCTTACCTACCACCAAATTATTCAAATGTAATACACAATGGGACTCAATCCGAAAATTATGGAATCAACACTAAATTGTAAGACACTGTACACACAATACAGGCTTGTTTTTGATTTTTATAGTTATAGAGGTACATGTACATGTATACTGTTTTTTCCTGAAGATTTAGATTTTTGACATATAATTTTGTTTCTTAGGTTTTCTCTACTTATGTGAAATTTTCAATATCTACAATTTAATATTTGTTTTTCCATTTTCAAACTTGACTTTAAATGTACTCTTAGATGATATTTTACTAAAATTAAATCCAGAGAAAGTTATTGAAAAGTATTCTTTACATCGACAATGCAAGCATTTTAATTATTGAAAGTTGAAGAAGAACAAAAGTTTTCTTCACAACAGAGTTGGGAAAATTCAAAGTGCTCAGAATTTAATGAAAAATTTAGGATATGCATATCTCATGTTTAAAGGTAGTCTGGACGACATATTGGTTTTTTTTGGGGGTCCGTTTCTTCATTATTATTGTGTCATTCCAGACGTAGTCGGTATCCTTTTCAGACAAAGGAAGTTTTTTTTAAACAATTCTTACAATAATTTTTCTTGATCTTTTCTTCCCGCCTCGAAATTTTGACTGGCATTTTTTTTCCAAGAAGGGTTGTCCGATCTTAACTTCAACGAAAGATGGATCCCTATCCCAAAAGGTGGAATCAGGTCTTTGAATTTTCAAAATGGTGCCGTTTGCACTAGTTAGATCTAGATGATACCTATAAAAAGGTTATCTTATATAATGGAAATTGGTTTCTTGTGTCAAAGACTCCAAAATGGCGACCGTTGTCTCGGAAACGGGGATAAAGGATTCAATATCTCCGGGGAATAATATGCAGAAATTGATCATATTTTTTATAATCTTCAATGAGATGAAAAAAGGTATTTATGCAGAAAAAACTCAAAATGGCGGCCTTTTTCTTGAAATCAACTTTTCCTGTTTCAACGAAAATTGTATTAGATTAAACACATTATTGTAAAATTGATTTATCAGTAGATTTAAACACTGCGAACAACCTGCAATGGAAAAAAAAACTTTCATATTTCCACGTCGGTTGTCAATTACATCAAAATTTAGTTTAACTTTTAATTTATAGATCAGTATTTTTTTTTCTTAGATTGTCGAATTTCTAATTATGGTTGTTAAACATAATAAGGGGGAAAAATTAGGTAAAAAAAATAAAGGCAAAGGCAAAAAACAGTAATGCAAACACAAAAGAAATATAAAAGAAACTAAGCTAAATTTTGCCAATAAGCTTGATTTGCAGATTGAATCAATAACAAACTTACTGAGCACGAAATACAGGTAGTTAATTTTTCTACGCTGATTGCCATTTAACTGAAATGCGGTTATCTTATACTTTTTACGGGTTTAGAACACATGACTGTTAATTCCAATTTTACATGGCGTTTAGAAATATTTACTTTTTCCAGCCTATAAGGTATCCAAAGGCGGGTCAAGGATTTACAGATGTGGTTGGCGCAACTGAAAATAAAATCGATTAGCGTAGAGAGGAACTAGCTAATGTTTTAGAAAAATATTGCCCCAAAAACTGATTTGTACCCCTAAAAACTATATTTTGTTCCGGATTAAGGAGAGTCTCACGCAACCCCTTACTCCATGCCAACGAACCAAAATATGGTACAACATGTCAACTTTTTCTTTACTCGTATGAGGCCAAGTTCTTACAAAGGCTTACACAGATAAAAACAAAAACAATAAACACAGCCCTTTTATTTCAGGCTCTGCTATATAGACGATGTACTTTCTCTTAATAACAAAAAATCATGGAATATTAACACAAGATCGTTCCCAATGAGCTTGAAATTATAGACTAAAGATATATTTACTTCAGGTTCACCCTTTGATCTCTTGATATACATTGACAAAGATAAACGTTTGAAATCTTAGTTATATGACAAACGTGATTATTTAAACTTAACAATTGTGAACTTTCCCTTTATTAGCAGCAATATACCTACATCTCCGGTGCATGGATTGTACGTCCGGCATATGGAGTGTACATTTTACATGTGACTCCTTACTGTCGATTTTGTAGTTTATACAGTATTCTTTTTTTAAATAGAACAAAAACAATGCTCCAAAAGCTGCTTAGTCAGGAATGTGTTCAGCCATTGTTATTTTCAACCCTTCAGAAAACCTATGGCCGTCACCATGACATCATTGAAACATGTAACGTGTTAGTGTCCCATATGAGAACTGACATTTTAAGCTACATTTCACGTCTTCAAGGATTTGACATAACTGGTATATGACAGATGGTGCTAGTGGAGCAGGACATGCTTACAATTGCGGAGCACCTCATGTTATTCCCGGTTTCCATGGGCGTTCACATTATTAGTGCATTAGTTGTTTTTCCGAACCTTGTGGTAGTCTCATATCCCTGCTGTGTATTTTTTTATTCTGAGTTCTTGTTTTGCAATGTTCCATCGGTATTCCACTGCTGGTGTTCAACGATATCGGTGTTTAAAAAATTTTGTGTGTACCAGTCAATATGTTTTGATAAAAGATGACTAAAATCTTAAATTTTATTAAGAGGACCATGTCTTTGAAAAAAGGGTTTGGTATACTTTCAAAAGAAATGATCAGAAGCTTCACTTGCAGAAATTTTAACTACGCCAATTGCAAAAAAAGAGTTTATTAATTTAGTATCTGAAGACAACCGGTTTTCTGGTCCGATTTTCATTATGGCATTGACTGATTCTTTACGAAAGCGACCAAAAGTACACAGTCATGCAATAATTATGTAATAGTTAATGGAATAGACTGTCCGCGTGAGAGTGATATTGACTGAGATAGTGATGATGACCGAGGCAAAGTCAAGGTTATTATTTGCATCGAAGTCAATACCACTTTTCCAAGGGCAGTCATGATAATGACTATTATTTTTATTTAATTGAGGAAACCATATCTTTGAAAGCTGAAGATTGGTATACTTTCAAGAGATAATCAGGGGCTTTACTTGATAACAATGAAGTAAACTGGGCTACTAGCACTTTTAACCACGCCTACACGGTCGTTATTATGGTACGATTTGATGACGACTTCTGGTCAGATTTTCATTGACTGATTGAAATATTAATGGTGAATACATACTGACACATGATCGTTTTTTATCTAATTGGAAAATACAATTTTTCAACAGAATGAAATAAATTTTTATATTGCACTAGTGTAAAGTAAGTGAGAACCGAACCGTCAATCAAAAACGAACAATCCAAGGACAATGGCAACATCAGAAACAAAAACAAAGAAAAAAAAAAGAGACACAATATGGGTACGACATATAGATTAAATTTCATGACGTCATTTCTACCTCCTTTTGCAGTAACTTCGGTATTTAGTTATTTGTTACCACTGGGTCGATGCCTCTGCTGGTGGATTGTTAGTCCCCGAGGGTATTCACCAGCCCAGTAGTCAGTACTTTGGTGCTGACCCGAAAGCCGATTTTATTCCGAACCTTGCAATTTCTAAATTTTTGTAAATTTCGTTGAAAACTAAGGAGTATCTCCCTAAAGCAAAGCTCTGTCCTTAGATGATTTTGGCTTTTTATTTAGATCATATTGGGTATTTGTTCTCTATCAGTTTTTAACATATTTGATTTCATTGGTCTTCCAAAAGGGTTATTGCATTGATATTAGATAATATTATCCCTCGTGTAATATGAAAGACTACAAAGGATAATATTCCCAATATTCATTTAATAATTCTATATTATAATATTCATTGCTAAGAAAGTCTAAGTCGTCGGAAAATACGTTCATGTTGTAACTTTATCTAAATGTATAATTAAGCTTACTCCGATTCTTCTTTTTTAAGTGCGTTCTTTATATTCTGCAAAAGCTTATGTCTTTAAATGAATTACTTTCAAGAGAGAGAAGAATTAATTGTCTTAGACTTTCTCGTCAGAATTATCGTTTAAAATTCAACTTCTTTTTTGACAATACGGATTCCTATGGGAACTAACTATGCGCCACTTTTAGCTTACCATTTCTTATACACGAATGAGGCCAGGCTTAATCATAAAAAAACCGAAATCATTTAAGACACTCATTTATAAATTTCAACTTCCGCGACAAAGACGATGTACTTTGTCTTAATAATCCAAAATCTAAGGAATATTTACGTTCTCGGTTCTCATTTTTGTCATGTCTTTGGACTTGGATTTTTGTAAATACTACTCCTTTGTTCCTTGGATATTCTACTGCCGTTGTTACATCAGACATATCCTATTGAGCTTGATACTACTGATACTTCTACTTCAGCTTGTATCAAGATCTTTTGTTGTTTTTTTACGAAGACGGAGGTTAGAAATATAAACTATTTGACAAGTGTGATGATTTTAACTTTCCAAGTTCTTTTCATTTTAACTTAGCAATATACCCACTCCAGCCTATGGAGTGTAGTAAATTACGCAGTCGATTCGATCCGCGATACTGTCGAGCATGTTGTTTGTACAGTAATTTTCTTTTTTAAATAGAGCTAAAACGCTGTCCCAAAAGCTTGTAAGTCAAGGATTTGTTCAGCCTATGTAACTTTAATTCCTTTATACAATTCTCTTGCCTTCAGATTATTGAAAGATAAGATATGGTGACCCAAACGAAAACGGAAAAGGGCTACATTCACAATTTTACTATACCGATTTTGACTTTATCCTAGATTGACTCACTGACAGTTTGATGTTGCTGTTCACAAAGAAGGACATGCTTACCCTTTTGGCACATCTGACGTCGCTCTCGGTTTTTATTGGAGTCCACACTGTCAGTACCACTGTCATGTCAGTGTTTTAGTTTTTTTGTGTTGCCTTGTCTATTATACTGTTTAAATTTAGTTTTGTCATTGTCTATGTTTGAATACAAAAGTGATTACAAAAGTTTTCTTCAAATTTTACCTGGATACTGTAACAAAATACAGAAGTTTCTGCATAATCTACGGATTTCGACAATTTATATCTCCTCAGTAGAGATTAAATCAAAATATTTGGAAATCCATCAACCGAAATATGCGTAAAAGCTGATAGAGAACAAATTACCAAATCAATCAAAATATACTACTCAACAAAAGAAACGATACACATTTAATTTTGTAAACATTTTGTATTTCGAAATTTAAAATGTTTGTTTAAGTGTTTTAATGTATTCAACGTCAAAACGCATTTGTTTATTCAATTTTTAAATCAATTCCGTAACGGATACGATAAAAATCCGGTATTGTAATTTTGATGATCGAGTTCGCCGTTAATTCATGGATAATTTAAATTGTTTGTTGTCCATAATTGGGACACGTCATTATGTTAACAATTTGTCATCGTAAAAAGTGGAAACAATGTCCCTTTTCGATGCCCAGTCCAATCCAAAATCAATGTTGTCAATGACTTAGCACAGTCAGACCGTTGTTCTTGATTTTTAAATTCGCAATTCATTGCTATGTGAAAAGAAGAACAATTTAAAGACTATCCATGAATCCAAAGAAAACATGCTCATCACATGATAAATCACAAATCACAACGTCAAAATCGCATAAAACGCGTTTTACCCTTATGAGACGGAAAATAGGTCTGAGGAAATCATGGTCGATATAGCAACAGAGATTTTTGTCAGCCGGTTCAAAAATGTGATGGTTTGTTAAAAAGAAAATTTGGACATACTCACTTTTTACGTCTACAAACAGAAATTCTGGATAATGACCTTGACCGTGACCGGAGTGTAAGAGAAATTTTCTGGCATAATGTTAACTCTTACAAGCAAAAAAATACATTTAGTCTATGAGTTATGGTAATTCTGCTAGAAAGTAAAATATTATTTTTGATAAAATTTGTGTATCGTTTCTTTTGTTGAGTAGTATAAGAAATTCTTTTTAGGGCTAAAGAAGAACACTTAACATATTTTTCAAAGGATAAGAAAATGACATAAACCAATTAGCTACTAAACACAACTTTCAAATACATATGTACATATATGTCTCACTGACATTCTTACCTTTCCTAAACGCCTGATAGCAATCTCAGTTTCATAGGTGGTCACATTGTGAATGCCTTGGTTTTGAATCTTGCTTTTTGCAGCTTTCTAACGTAATTGTTTCTTTGTGTTCTCGTGCGGCCATGTCTTTCGACTTCGATATTTACCGCTTCCATTCCTTTGTTCCATCGGTATTCTGTTGCCATTGGTATGTAATTGATCGCCAAGAAATTCATAATCTGAAATGTTTTGTTACCACAATGCCTTGCTCTACATATAATATATGTAGAATAGAAGTTTTATCACAAAATTTGTACTTTCTTTATAGTAGACAATATGTTGGTCAGATTTTATTAAATTAGCAATGTGCATTTTTCATATCATATAAGCTCTAAAATATGTTATTTCGGTATTCTATTATTTGTTTTCTTCATCATTTAATATTACCAAGGAGCAATAACAAGCATTGATATACTGTTTCAGGATACCAAGAGAGAATAAATATCACGATCAGTATCAGGTTTTACAGTATTGCACATTTAAAAGAATCTATTAAACTAATCATTTCTATATATTCCACATGGCATGACGGTGAGTGTCGACAAATCTATATTAGAGGCTCGCAACACAGTCTGGTAAAATCAGACGATTAAACAGTGACATATACAATTTGTTCTTCACAATTATTGGCATATTGTCAATTTCTTTATTAGTAGCTCTACTCAAAATAATAGTAAACATCTGGAAATCAAAATAACGAAAACAGGACGAAACTGGATAAGGCCATTATTTGGTCTTCTTTTTATGCCCCCAGATCGATGATCCGGGGCATATTGTTTTTGTCCTGTCTGTCTGTCTGTTTGTCTGTTTGTCTGTCTGTGCGTCCGAAACTTTAACCTTGGCTATAACTTTTGAACTATATAAGGTAGACTTTTCATACTTGGCAGGTGTATANTCAAAGGTCAAGGTCACAGAGGTCAAAAAGGGGTGAAATTGGCTGTTTTCACATATTTGACTGTAGAATCCTTATTATTTATCCTATTGAGACGGGGTTTGTTTCATGTTATTGCTAATAAATTTGAGGTAGCATTTACCGTTTTTGAGAAACAAGAGGCCCAAAGGGGGACTAACGGAAAAAAATGAATTTTTAAATGTTTTTGTCGGATCTTGATGCAGTATTTTTCTTTAGCTTTCTTATAGCATTTTTAAACAGATACTTCTCACAATTAAAGCCATTTCAATAAACAAGAGGCCCAAAGGGGGCTTCATCTGTTTGAGAATAAAGGACTTAAAATTGGGTGTTTTTATGATAATAAACAACTTTTGAACTATGTAAGATAGACTTGAATACTTGGCAAGTGTATAGGTCTTGTCAATATGAACATAAATATGCAAAAAAAATTAGGTCAAAGGTCAAGGTCACAGAGGTCAAAAAGGGGTAATATTGGGTATTTTCATATATATTTAACTGTAGAATCTGGGGGCATATGTAGTGTTTCACAAACACATCTTGTTAGTTTTGGTACCAAAGTAACTGATTTAACATTAACACTAGCTATGCTAGTGTCCATACCAAGTCCGGCTATTCCGAGTTCCTGTCGTTGTCTACGTTTTTATTTTGTCTTCTTTTTTGTATTTTTAATGTGGATTGTGACATGCGATTTTAATTTTCGGTCATTGTATGTGTTTCTTGTAATATTTTGTACAATAATTCTAAATAGTTTCAAGATGCTGCTTTTCTTTGAAACATATACAGGGGATCTTATACTACATAGAGTTTGAAGTTTTTTGAAAAAATCTGTCTACAAAGTTTGCGGACAGGCTTTCCGAATCATCCAAACTACCCCAAATGATTATAGTATTTTCTATCCACCACCTTGTTAACTTATCCGGGTGCTTAATATTTGTTTCTTTGGTCTCGTCAAGTTTGTAAAATATTCTACACAAAAGTCTTGTTAAACGAGCGTTGTAAGACTCCAGTGATCAGAATGGCCTCAGTGCACAAGAAATTTGAAAATTATAGACATGTTTAACTTCTAGAAGCAAGGTTCAAGATTCTTTAGAAAAAAATGCTCTCAGGGCAAGGCCACGGTCAAAATGTCTGCAAATATGGTACCATCAAAAGGTTGCATACCAAATATTAAAACCCTACAATTAAACAACATCGGTAAACAAGGACTTAAGTAAAATGATGAAAGGGGGGATTTCAAAAGAAAAAATCCCTTAATTCTCGAAGCAAGGTTAAAAAGGTGAAGGTCAAAATGTATTCAAATATGGTATCACTAGAAAGTTTTCATCATAAGGAAGTAACATACCTTATATGGACACCCTACCATTAAAAGCTTATCTTCTGGAGGCCAGGTTAAAGTGTTTTGAAAATTGCCGTAAGGGCAAGGTTGAGATCAAATATATATACAAGTATGGTACAGGAAAGCTCTTATCACAAGGAAGTCACATACCAACTTTCAACAATCTTACTCCTACGGTCCCCATTACACATTCAAAAATAAAGTTTTCTTGACGCCGACACCGATGCCGTGGTATGACAATAGCTCTTCGGACATTCCTCCCGGCGAGCTATAAAAGCAATGCTTCCTTGTTTGAGTTTTTGTTCTTTTGTTCAATGTCCATTGTGTATAATCGTCTTAATGGTCTTATGGTAAGCTTGAAACGTTGGATCGAACCAGACGTAAAATATGATATTGTGCTTCTCAAATAGGAGCATATCTATTATGATCCAGAACAACAACTGATAATCATAACAGTGCCAAAGACTCGTGACAAGTCTTTCGATTGTTTCCACGTACGCTCCTTCAGCAAGAAGCCAGTTATGTGTGTAGGTCAAGCTAAAAGTAATTCTCACATTTCAAGGTTTCTTGTAGCTTTAAGCAAATCATCCATCAATACTTTTAAGTGATTTTCAAATTTTTCTGTTCGATAAATGTGCGCCATTTACATAACAAAAATTTTTCCTTTGTTTGTGCTGAAGCTCGGAAAAAATAAAATTGCAAAAACAACTGAAGTATAGTTAAACATGGTTTCCGTGTTTCTTAAAGCGTTTAAATAGAGAAAACAAAACATTAGGTCCAGTGAATTGTTTCACCTTCCGCTTCATAGACGCTGTATTTTCTCTTTACAATTCAAAATTTAAGAAATATTTAAATATTCACATGTATTCCAATGAGATTGAAATTAAAGAGACTACTGACCCTCAACTTTAATTTCATACTTTGATCTTTTCTTATACAAGAATGCTGATGGACGTTTGAAATCTAACCTTGATGATTAAAACTTCTCAATTGTGAACTTTCCCTCTCTTACCAGCAATATACCAACCTAAAGCTGTTGAGTCAGACATTTGTTCAACCTGTTACTTTCATCCGCCAAGAAATTCTATTGCCGTCACCATAACATCATTGAGACAGATAAAACATGCCAGTGCCCCCATTAAAGACGGGCATTTTCAGCTAGATTCACGTCTTAACGGATTTGATATTACCGATTATTTTGTGTCTGTCTTATTTCACCAACCCAGTAGTACTTCGGTGCTGACCTGAAAACCCATTGTATTGAAACTTGCAATATCTAAATTTTACAGAATTTTTTTAAAAAAAAGGAGTATCTCCATCATGCATAGCTGAATTTTGGCTTTGCTATTTAGATGCTTTTGGCTATTTGCTCTCAATCAGTTTTAACGTGTTTTTCGGTTTATGGACTTCCAAATGTTAAGGTTTTGATCTGCACTGACGAGAAATAAGTTGTCGAAATGCGCATATCCAGAAAATAAATTAACAATAACTTTGGTATTTTGTTATTTATGTCATTGATGTTCTGTGTTTTTCATTTTTTGTCATGTCTCTGTAGACTTGCATCATTGTAATGACCACATCCTTCATTCCTTTGGTATGTTTTTGCCGCCGTTTGCTTTCATCAAACAGCAGTTTTAGGATATTTCTTTAATGTAAAATTTTACTTAAAAGTCATGTCCATTCATTGTGTTATACAACTACTTTTCTTTTATTTATCCATGTCATTTCCGTTTGCTGATTGATAGATTTTAATAGAATGAACGTTTTGAATCAAAAAGTTATTTGTAAAGTAATTTGCTGGACAAAACATATTTCAGTAATAATGCTTGCGGCCTTAACTAAATAGAATTAGAACTATAACATAACGGGACAAGCATGTCTAGGAAAAGAAAGACGAATGGCGAATGTGAAGAAATAAAGGTACTCTTTGGATATTGGGAATCCCAATCAACACTCTTAATTATAAAAACACAATATATTTATAGGGATTTTGTCCCATGTACATTTACTCAATATCCCTTTATTTGTTCACAAATAAATTTAAGAATAAACCATAACTGACAATCTTTGATACCGGAGAAACCTTTCTAATGTCAATATAATATGAAGATGGGAATAAAGGTATCAAGTGCGCAAATATTTGTATTTACACCGGACGTTTGGAGTTGAACCCAAAGTATTCATCAGTATTAAATTCTGTGGTGGCCCTGAATGGACAATATGTTTTTGGAAATGATCATTTTTTGAAAGCTTCACCATTTGGGAATAATTTGAAAAAAGTTGTAATTTATTAGCCACTAATTTCCTGAATATTTGGCTGAAATGAATTGTAGGTGAGGGGAAAACACTATTTCTCCATTTTGTGCGGAATTATAAAGCTTCAGTAACAACTGCAAATTAGGGCAATTTCCGCCACATGACCATATTGTTTTTTTCTGCTGAAATAAATATTTTATCTGTCTACTTTCAAAATCTGAAAACCATTTACAGGAAATATGAACCGTTTTATCACAATTTATTCTCAAACATAGTAGGACCCTATGGGAAAATGCATTGTAAATATTTGCGCACTTGATACCTATACTGAGAATGTACTTTCACTTTCTTTTTGATGGTCCGAGTTAGTGTCATGATTTATTGACCCGTTATAAACGTATCAATGATGCTGATTAATCCTTTTCCAAAATGGATGCTTTTTGGAATGATATTGAGGCAAAGTTCTTAAAAACAAACAGCTGCAAGCGACAATCCTAAGGGATGTTTGAACTGGACAGGCTACAAAAAAGGGTAAAATAGTTATGGGGTTGAGGTGGTCAAATGGCCAGGAGGTGATGAGAAAAGGGAGGCTGCACATAGGTTGGCATACATGATTAGGCATCGTATAAAAAGATATGATATGTCACAAGTAGATGAGAACAGCAATTTAATAGAATGCAGCCACATTTGTCATAACAATATGTGTGTTAATGAAGACCACATTGTGATGGAACCCCATGCTATTAACCAGGACAGAATATACTGCAAACTCCAGGGACACTGTTCAAAATGTCACAAACCATGTTGTTAGTTTAAACGTAGTTTATTTGTAAATAATTTTACAAAAGGGATTGGACACAAGTTATCACAACTTAGATCGTCCATATTGTTTCCTATGTATCTATTATTTACATTTATTTTCTAACAGAAATTCTCTTGTTTTTAGAGTTTTTAGCATAAGTGTGCTCGGAATGTTTAGGGTTAAGCTTTTCCTTGTCCCGCACATCTTTCAATAGCATGTTTTTTTCATAATCCACAATGTCACTCAGTTTTTCATAAAGTTTATATAATTTTCTCCTTTTTTCAATGCGAAAAGATTTATATT
>MJUU01053883.1:25167-63016 GCA_002080025.1 Modiolus philippinarum | reverse complement strand
TGAAAACCATTTTCTGGAAATTTATACTGTGTTATCACAATTTATTCTCAAACATAGTAGGACCCTATGGGAAAATGCATTGTAAATATTTGCGCACTTGATACCTATACTGAGAATGTACTTTCACTTTCTTTTTGATGGTCCGAGTTAGTGTCATGAATTATTGACCCGTTATAAACCCATCAATGATGCTGATTAATCCTTTTCCAAAATGGATGCTTTTTGGAATGACATTGAGGCAAAGTTCTTCAAAAAAACAGCACCAAGTGACAATACTAAGGGATGTTTGAACTGGATAGGCTACAAAAAGGGAAAAAATGGTTATGGGGTTCAGGTGGTCAAATGGCCAGGGGGTGATGAGAAAAGGGAGGCTGCACATAGGTTGGCATACATGATTAGGCATCGAATAAAAAGATATGATATGCCACAAGTAGATGAGAACAGCAATTTAATAGAATGCAGCCACATTTGTCATAACAATATGTGTGTAAATGCAGACCACATTGTGATGGAACCCCATGCTATTAACCAGGACAGAATACACTGTAAACTCCAGGGACACTGCTCAAAATGTCACAAACCATACTGTTTACTATGTATTTATTATTTACATTTATTTTCTCACAGAAATTCTCTTGTTTTTAGAGTTCTTAGCATAAGTGTGCTCGGAATGTTTAGGGTTAAGCTTTTCCTTGTCCCGCACATCTTTCAATAGCATGTTTTTTTCATAATCCACAATGTCACTCAGTTTTTCATAAAGTTTATATAATTTTCTCCTTTTTTCAATTCGAAAAGATTTATATTTATTAGATCTTAAGCGTTCCTTCCGCAAAATGTCATACTTTTGAATGTTTTTCAGAGATTTGTATGCAGAACTACCTGCAGGTATTTGACAGTGCAGAGCAGAGCACAGTTCTAGAATAGACTCCCCTGGACCAAAGTTAATACTATGTACAGCTGAATGAGCTCTGCCTGACATGTTTCTTTTGAAGAAAACGTTGGAGGGTACCCACCACCTTAAACTCCTATTAAATCCTTCGATGAAGTTTGTGTTCATATTTAAACGAGTCTTGTCAAGAATTTTTGGTCCGAGACGTTTATTAATAACTGCCCTCAGTGATTCTAAATTAGGCGTTGTATGCGCTATTTTGAAGGTATGTGCCAAAAAGGGACGTCCCTTTAACCATAATCCTTTAAGTCCATTACATGCAAAAGACAGTTTCTTACAACTTGTGTGATTTCCCATGTAACAATGTGCTACGACATCAACAATGTAAGAGATCCTATTCTTAACTTTTTCAAAGTCACCATTATAAAACTTGTGTGCTAAAGCCAGCTCCTTATAACATCTTTCAGTTAAATCCACAGAGAAATTATTCAATAGCGTTTGCTTTTTCAGTGTGGTCCCAGGCATAAATTTTAACATATTTTTGTCTCTTTTAATACTTTTGCGGACGTTGTCAGATAGATGCCTTGTATCTAAAAAATGTTGTGGTTCAGTATTTGTCTCCCCCTCTTCGAATAAATCCTGGGCTGCTTTGTAGGTGGAACTGTCTGGGTCTGTTACAAGGTGCTCCATTTCTATTCCGTCACTTTTTATGTCCTCCAATAGCTTGCGGGCTCAGGTATATTCATCTCCTATGCTTTTAATCATGGGAATATTTGCACTACATTCCTTGGTACATTCATGATGCAGTTGGCCTGAGTCTTTATTCACATCTAGGCTGGAGTGCTTTGAGCACAATTTACTTTTAAAATGGAATAAAAAAGATAACAGGAAACACCTACAATGGCCGAAAAACATAGCCACATGCCAGAAAGTAAATAGGAATTGCACAAGAAAAAACCCACAATAAAAATACAAAGGACAAACATAAACAACGATAGGAACTCGGGACAGCCGGACTTGGTACCGGCACTAGCAAAAGCCAGCGGTAGGGTTAAACCGGTTTATGGGTACCCAAACCTCCCCTTTCTCTGTCCCGTTTCCCTATAGTAGAATAAACATACGAATAAAACCCATACAGGTAGACTACTAACTCCATGACCGCAATCTAGAAAGGAAAAAAGGGGGAACAAAACGTAATTTTGAAAGATGGGTCAAAGAGTGCTCGCCGCTAAACTGCCGGCTAGCTCAAGGAGCCTAGTCTGCTGGTAAAACACTGTCGCACTACGGAAGGACAGTATTTAGTATTAATAGACAAAATTTGATGTTTTGTTGTAACATTTTCAGCTCCGGAATATACAGTTTGTGTTGCAGGCTGGAAGGGAGTGCGGCCATCTCCAGAATACAGAGGATTGTTGTAAATACCATCTGACTGCATGATAATTGCATGAGGATTTTCCTTCCCCCTCAGTCTATTAATCTCGACTAAATCCTTCCTCCTCTTTTGCATGTCTAACTTATTTAACCTTTTTAACACTGTCCATAACTATATTGGACCTCCTTTGCAGGCTGGAACTGTCCGGTGCTTGTGTATTGCTACTTAGGAATATTTTTCTGATTCCAGTGTGTGAAATTGGTGTCTGACTTAAGCCAACATGTATCGATGTATCAATTGTAGACGCTCTTCTACCTTGTTTTCCAGTGTCAATTTCATCATAAAGGGGGAAACGACTTGACTTGTACCTGTATTTTGAGTATTTCAGGCTAATCCTGGAACTGAATCCTCTTTTCTCTTCATTTTCCCAATCGCACAGTAAGGTACCATCACAGTCAGAATTTTTCCTAAAATGTTCTCTAAAACATGTATTCCACATATGTTCCATTTTATATATGCAAACTGTACGGTTTGAGTCGTAATCAGGCCTGAAAAATACAAAAAAATGGATATTTAACCTTTATGCCTATTTTGAAATTAGAGTTATCTCCCACTGAACACATTTAATTTGTAGACACATATAATTGATTATTTCATTTAATTGCGTAATATTTGATCTATTTATTGCATTCCAAAACTTTTATAATTAGTCGTTACTTGTATTACATGAAATATTTGTCACTGAAACCTCATGAATTTAAAATATTTGTAGAATATAAAGCCTTAAATCAGTTTTGATTTTGAGAAATTTGCATATTTATTGGATTTAATTTATTAATTAATGAACTGGTTGACTTGAAATGCATACATTTTATTTAAATAATCAATTTTCATCTTACCTTTTGTCTTTTACGATTTTTTTCCTGGATTTTTTTGGCTTAGAGACCGTCTTAGTTTTAGGACGCAGCAAGGAAGCAGCATGTGGAGCCCTTTTAGCTTTTTCCATCGGATCTGTGTAAGGATCATTTACAACCAAGCTATGCTTTTCTTTTGTAAGTCTAATGTATGTAGATGTTTTACATTCACTTTTCACATTTTCTTTGCATGTCCTTTTTCTATTGTGTGGTATGTTTCCTTCTGTAAATTTATATTTATTTCCTTTGCGAAACACAATATTAAGCTTTTAACATGTAATTTTCAAATTGTCCAATACAGTATTTATGTTATGAGTAGAGTTTGAGAAAGTTTTATACTAGAGTTTATTTTTTCAGTGCAAGTTTGTAATGAAATGTCATTCTTTTAATAGATTTAAAGATAGGAAANTCACTTTTCACATTTTTTTTGCATGTCCTTTTTCTATTGTGTGGTATGTTTCCTTCTGTAAATTTATATTTATTTCCTTTGCGAAACACCATATTAAGCTTTTAACATGTAATTTTCAAATTGTCCAATACAGAATTTATGTTATGAGTAGAGTTTGAGAAAGTTTTATACTAGAGTTTATTTTTTCAGTGCAAGTTTGTAATGAAATGTCATTCTTTTAATAGATTAAAAGATAGGAAACACAAGCCCCCTCACCTTAAAGTGAAGAATTTTGACCAAGACCATAAGATAATGATGGGATGTTTTTCAGTTTTATTTCATATCATCTTTACTCTGCTTATCACTGGTAATAAAATCATACTGATTATAGAACCAAACTGCACCTCCAGTGCACTTAAATATTGTCAAAAGTTTGAAAATTTGTTAAAAAATAGTCATTTTTCAACATGTTTAATATATTGCGGGTAGATTCCACCCGGAATGGTTTTCATATAAATGGATTCATATCCATGTACATTTATCCCATATATATTAGAAATTAACAAAATAGTTTCTTTCCTTTTACTCTATTTGTTTTGATATCGATAATAACTTCCATTTTGTAGCCCTGATTTGTACAAATCTAGGATTTGCCGCAAATATGGGATAAGGAATAAGAGTGACCATA
Organism: Modiolus philippinarum; assembly: GCA_002080025.1. NCBI lineage: Eukaryota > Metazoa > Mollusca > Bivalvia > Mytilida > Modiolidae > Modiolus > Modiolus philippinarum. The sequence continues at coordinate 58,765 of MJUU01053883.1, read as the reverse complement.
TCTGATGAAAGAGTTGACAAAGAACTTCCATATATGGTAATTGTAACATACATTGGTACATGATTCTACACATAACAAATAAGACTGAAATGAAAACCTTTTATTGTTGCTATAGGTATCAAGGGTGCAAATATTTGTATTTACACCGGAAGCCTGGAATTGAACCCAAAGTATTCATCAGTATTAAATTCTGTGGTGGCCCTGAATGGACAATATGTTTTTGGAAGTGCTCATTATTTGAAAGCTTCACCATTTGGGAATGATTTGAAAAAAGTTGTAATTTATTAGCCACTAATTTCCTGAATATTTGGCTGAAATGAATTGTAGGTGAGGGGAAAAAATTATTTCTCCATTTTGTGCGGAATTATAAAGCTTCCACAACAAATGCAAATTAGGGCAATTTCCGCCGCATGACCAAATTGTTTTTTTTCTGCTGAAATAAATATTTTATCTGTCTACCTTCAAAATCAGAAAACTATTTTCAGGAAATATGAACCGTTTGATCACAATTTATTCTAAAACATAGTAGGACCCTATGGGAAAATGCATTGTAAATATTTGCGCACTTGATACCTATAGATACTGAATGTACAAAGGGAGATAAACAGAACCGTAAACAAAGCAGTGTTGTAATAGCATTGAGCTTATCAAGATATTCATATTACAAATTATGAAATAATGAAATAGATAAACGTAAATCATGATTTGATAATGTGGCATTTAAATTCATCTCCATTTGTTTGTTTTGCTTTTTCTGTTTCTTTTGTCTATATTTATGTTGCCCACATTTTTACGTTGTTGTTTTTAAATTCGTTGCCCCCTTTTACTGATTTTGCTTCGATGTTCATTGCCCATATCTTATACAATTTTCTATGTTCAAATTTTCCTCAGTGGCAACTGAATAAAATGATTTTCTCTGTTGCTACCGTTACCTTTTTCTCTTTCAAATAATCGTATAGTGATCGCAATATTGTAATTTTAGTAATTATCGAATATGTTTACCGTTCTATATGTCTAAATGTATCCCAAGGTTACCAATTTTCGGGATGTCTTTGGCCCATTAATAGACCATATCCGAGCGCTTGTATAAGGATTAAACAGACCACGTCACAGTATAGAAACCTTTACGTCATAAAGCCTAAAATGTCATGAAATAATGTTGAAGTAAATTCTTGGTCACACGGGCCGATCACGTTTGTGACGTAGGGCGGACAAACAACAGGTGGTGAATCTAAATACCAGAACTCGGAATTGGTCTGTTCACAAGAAATATATTCCTATCTACGTATAGTACAAGGAAACGTAACATACCGTAATGAAAATTTGATTTTATGTGCTTACACTTCCGGAGCACCTGATATCACTCTGTTTTTTTATTATTATTTTTGTTTTTGTTTGTTTTTTTTAGAGAGTGTACACGGTTAGTGCTTCAGTTTTATAATGTTATGGTGGTGTTAGTATGTTTTTTCTCTGTGTTATGTCTTTGGTCTTCCGTCTTGTGGTGTTCTTGCCATGTCTCCATGTCTCTGGACTTTGATTTATGTAATTATGTGCCTTGTTCCTTCGGTTTTCTACTGCCGTTGATGTTGTAACATATGACATTTTCACATGAACTCCGTTAGAATGAAAAGGGGGGCGTCCTTTGCTATCATCATATGTTATATTCGAATTGATGAGTCCAAAAGCATAATTTGTATTCAGGAAAAAGTCAAGAAGTATTTTAAATTAAATGCTATACTAGTATATAATGCAACATTCTGGAGTAGAAAGGTGTCTTAGTAAGCATATTATTAAATTATCAAGTGATTCATTTTTCATAATTTTACCAGAAATCCATAATTTTTCTATGTCCTATTATGTGCTGAGTTATGTTTGTTGCCAAATACTTAAGGATAAAAAATGGACGAATAATGATAGTTGATAAACAGGCATACAAGAAGATTTCACAAAACTGCGATGTCAATTTGTCTAGATTAATGCTAAAGCGTTCATGAATTGAGGCAATTATTTTATTGAATAATATAAATTATACAATGTACATCTTTCACAATACTTATAAATGAATATCTCCCATATTTTTTCTGCATTTTTCAGAAAACAATACAAATATGATTTTAATGCACGAATATTTTTTTTCTGCATTTCTAAGAAAACAATACAAATATGATTTTAATGCACGAATGAAAAACGAATTGATCAAGTTGAAAATGTATATTTGTTTAAAACGGTAACACAAACTTTACAAAATTTGACAAAGTTAAAATAATTTTGTTGCAGGTAAATATTTTGATAAATACAATCCATATTCATGAGACTGACATTTTGCTCATTTGTTTGTAGTATTGTATGTATCAAAAGTGACACTGAAATGTCTCGCCAAAATGACAGGAGTATGTAATCGTATAAGTAGAAATCCTGACCATATCAAGGGAAAATAAGTTTATTAGTTGCTTAGAGCTAGAGAGGATTGTGAAATAATAGTCAAGTCTCTGAGCTATTGAATTGAAATCGGAGTTAAATGGAAGTTTTGGCTGATGTAATGATAGTGTAAACATAATACTGAAAGTTTAGACGTTACAGTCGTTTCGACATCTAAATATATGTAAGAAATTAACAAAGTTCATTGGGCATGAAATTGAGGCCAAGGTAACATGACAGATGACAAAATGTTACATACCCCTGTGTAACTTATAACGAGAGCTAAAAAATGGTAAATATTTGTGTTACATTCTATACTCTCTCATCTTTAACATGTTCTTGGGTTGATGGACTTCCAAATGTTTTGTTTTGATCTGCAATCAGACATAAGTTATCGAAATGCGCATATGCAGTTAATAAATTAACAGTAACTTCGGTAATTGTTATTTAATAAAAATTTAATTTGAATCTAAAAATTAGGAGTCACTGAATCAATGAAAATGAGGTCTTTGATAAATCCAGATCTTCCTCTAGAACTATTTGCAACAATTATGGGAAATCTAGGTGTTAAGGTCGCTTTGAATTAGACATGAATGTAAAAGAATATCAAAGTAGTTGAACCATGGAAATAAAGAACTTTTACAGGTATCAGATGACATGAACTAACCTCGATGTAGCTACAGACCAAATATGGATAACCTAGGCTGCGGAGAAATAGATATAAAAAATTAAAACAAACAAAACTACTTTACCATTACATTTAGTTTAAAGTAGCATTATTAATAAAAACAAAATGTGCCGCCACTATTAGTGTTACAGTTGCTAAGAAAACTAGCTTTAATGTAACGATTGAATATAGTTTATGGACCATGAAATTGCAGTCAAAATGACAAGTATAAGACTGGAATCTATCATTCTAGATGGAACAAAAGACCAAATAAGGTGAGGCTATTCATTTCTATGGATACGTATCTGAATTTAGTTCAAAACCATTAAATTGAATTTGCAAAGATACTTAACCGTGCAACTGGGGGTCTAAGATAACTTACAAGTAGAGATTGGCATGTACCTACCTAGATCCATTGTAAAATATTTATTAGTGTGTAGTTAGAGAGAAGGGTTGAAACAATTTGTTTATAAAATCAACGAAAATTTAAAACATGGCCCAGAATATCTGAAACATACATGTACGTGATCCTGGAAAGTTTTATTCGAAATCTAATACAGAGCAAAGAGTTGTGAATAACTAATTGTGTACGAAGAAGTCTTAACGCTGCCGCTACCAACGGACAGAAATACCGGTACTTCGAATCACCGAAAACACCGGGATTTCCCAAAAACACCGGGGAAAACACCGGAAACACCATTGGAAATTGCGAAAACACCATTAAATCAAAAGCTACCATACACAACTAGGTTGTAAAGGTGTTTTTAGAAGTATTTTTTTAGTGAATTTGGTCACCAAGGAGGATTTTGACATTCTCTGTACATTTTCTTTAAAAAGCAATATGGCCGCCGTCAAAGAAGGATAACTCTTGTCAAAATAATGTTCAATCTATATCTATCTTTACTTGTACTTTGATAACAATGATTACTACTTTAATTAGTATATTTATAATGGTTTATGATGAGAAAACTAGATATATAATACTTGATTAATAATTAATTCGTGTGAAAGATTTGTTTAGCTTATTATCTTATTATGTCCATAAACTTTAAACAATAATTAATTAAGATGAAAATTGAGTGTTTATTTTATTACTAATTGATGAATACAACCAGATAGGCGTTAAACAATAATCATTTTATAATTTAACTTCTATTAATTGACAAATTAGCAATCATGGAAGTGATTAAAGAATTTTTTTTTGGAAGATTGTCTATATGTTTACAGTATATTATCTCAAAAATAAACTTCAAAGAAATGAATAATTTGGGGTTTTTTTGGTGAAAAAAATATATAAGGGCAATGGATAATAATTTTGACCTATTCAAATTGATTCAAAATGAGTTGTAACATGTATTATCAGTGTGGAATATGTGAAGAGGAGTGTTCAAATGATACCATCCAGTGTAGTGACTGTGAAAAATGGACGCATGCCAAGTTCCTGAAAAGGTATTTTTATGGTCATTTTGTGCATCCTTCAAATAACAAGTAATTAAATTGTAATAAAGAAATTATGAAAAGATTATTATGTATAAAATTTCGTCTAAAATTGATCAACATTGTTTTATATTAAGCTCTTTGACTGGTGTACCCCAGAAATACCTATATCTCGCCTTCAGCGATGTTCGTCGCCGACAGGCCAATTTTACAACAATATAATATCTTTGCATCATGATTTTGTTACTAACTCGGTTTCTCTCGTGTGATGTAGTTGTGACGAATGAATGCATTCGTTGAATTAGAAGGCGTCACTCTCAAATGAATTTGTCTGTGTTAATGTTCTGTCCTGCCTTTGTAATTTTCTTCGTTGTTCATATTGGTCCAAACTTACAACATTATGCGTGTCTTTTAAATTCGGCCGTCCCTCCTTTTTCTTAGAATTCATCATATCAGTCAAGACGCTTTTTGATTCATCTTGCTCGAATGACGTGGCAGAATTATTGTCACAGAAAAAATTGTTGAATTTGATATCTTTTTCATTTTGTGACTGTTCTCGGTGATTACTCACACCCGTTTCTTGTGTTAAATAAAGTTCATTGTCAACCACTGGGCTATATCCCATATTTTCATATTCGGCATTGCCTGAATATTCAACCTGATTACCATAGCAATACGAATTATTATTTGATATACTGTTATCAGACTGTGTTAGACCAATAGTAACTGAGAGCATTTCTTGCAATTTTGCTTGAGGTATCGGGTCATGGCTGTCATTCTCCTGATGATTTTCACATGCGGATGGTTCATTATCATTGTCCTGTTCCTTTTCCGTAAGATCATTACTTTCATCATTTTTTGAAACAGTACAATTTGCCAATTCGGATTCATTGAGCGTCGGGTCTCCATTCTCGGTGTGAATAATATTTGTTTCTGTCATATCATTATTTTTCATTTCATCTTCAGTTACCATTTGGGCATCAACATTATCATCACTTGGCTGAAAAGATTTCACGGAGTCAATTAGTAAATTATAACGTCGAGAACTTGTCTGTCAAATTCAAGTAACTTATATGTCATTAAATTATACATGTATCGTAATAACATAAAGTGAAATTATCTAAGATACAGGAAGGTAAAACATTTTCATCATACTACAAAATATCCAAATTAAAAATGAAAGCAGAACAGGAAACGTCTTTTATGACGGCCTCAATTCACCAAAAAAAAAAGTCCATCCAAACCCCCTAAAACAAAAACCAAAAAACTAAAACCAACACAAAAGGACAAAAACAAAATACAAACATAGAACACGAAAGACAAATGTAAAAAACGATAGGAACTTGGGACAGGCGGTCATGTCTGCTTATGTTCTAAAGTACTACAATTCCGATGAACTCAAGGGAATGGTTTTATAAAGACGCTGAATTTTTAATCCCTCTTCTTTTATCTAAATTTTCAGTCATATTTTTGTTCTTTAAGTGAGTGTTTTTGCCTTCAACGTTTGGTAGGCTTTGGTGACGGATCATGCCTTATGTCCCCAGGTTTATGTTTTTTATTCCTTTTTGCTTATTATACAACAAAAATACTGTATCTTCCTCCTTTATTCTATCTACGTTGTCTTCCTATGACTTATGTAATTTTAAACGATAACATATCACATGGTTTTAGTGACAGTAAAACATATTTATAATTTCTTAATATGTAACGTCATTCGTCATTGAATACAAATATGTAGATGTCCTTGGTACTGGATTTGGCCTCCTATTTCGATGCTATTTGGTACTGTGTACTTCTTTTTTACTACTTTTGGATTATGGCTTTCCATATTATTTGATTTTGTAATGCTGCTGATGTGAGCTTACTCCTTGAAACAAGTGAACAACATTACGAAATTAACTGGTATTTTTGTATTATGTATTCAATGACGAATATTTTTTGGATAATTCCAGATAACTTTAAAACCTTTAAAGTCAATGACATTCGTTTATCACGTGTGAAATAATAAAACTGAAAACTTCCTTACACATTCTATTGTCATAAAGAATTTGTTTACCTTTATAGAAATAACAAAATACCGAAGTTACCGTTAATTTATTTTCTGCATATGCGCATTTAGACAACTTATGTCTCATCAGTGCAGATCAGACTAAAACATTTGGAAGTCCATTAGCCGAAAAACTTGTAAAAGTTGACAGAGAACAATCAACCAAAAATATCTAAATATAATTATCCATTCACAACTGTTTTCTGACGTATTTCTATTTTTGAGTCCATATTTACCCCGTTTCATTTATGTTGTTTTCTGTCATAATAGTCATTATGACGGATGAAATCAGTCTTGTAGGTTATGCTTACTCTTTCGATACCTTATTTCTACTTCCGGTTTAAAGGAGTTTGCGTCATCCTTGCACTGATTTGTTTCTCTTGACTTTTTTTGTTCTTGGATGGATTATTATTTTGACCCTCAAAGATTGTCCTATTATAGTTTTTTACCTTTACACTTTCAACCTCTTCATCAATAAACTGTATGGAGCCGTGAGAATCACCAGGAGTACTTGCAGCACTAGAGGGCGCTGTTACTATCAGACGTGGCATAGCTTCAAGTAATGGCTGTCTACAGGCACTTGGTGAGTTACTCTTCCTATTGGCACCGTTACCATCTCTGTCGAGAAGGCTGTTCTAGAAAAATGGAATGTTCATTATTATTCTTCATAGACATACATGTTCACAAGAAATTTTCGTTAATTTTAAGAAATTAAAGTAATAATATGATGTTGGTATAACGAAATTTGTTTAAAGTTTTTGATCTGAAATTTTGCTCAAATTCTACATAACAAATTTGAATCGAACATTTTAATGAGTCAGATGTAAAACATTTGCAATATCATTATTTATTACAACAACTTAACCTTTTTGTTATTTATTATTGTGAATTTTATACAACTGAATATGTAAAATTCACAGTATAATTTTCATTTAATTCACATAATATTAATTCAAACAATATTTTAAATAAATAAACTTGTAATATTTACTCTTTCGGAATCGATACTATTTAGGTAGTTCGGTACTATTCCGCCATTTTGATTTGATGATTCATGCTTTGTCTCTTTGGCACATTCCCCGTTTCCCTTCTTTTTCCTATTTGATAGGTATTTTCATTAAAGAAATATTCAAACAAGTTAAAATTTGGACAAATCTTAAAAATATTTCGCTTAAGGATGGTCACTCCTCAGGTTTTTGAAACTATTTCTGACTTTCCGAATTCTGTTATTTTATCCATTATGATGCATTAGAAAATTTTGCATACTGACCCCCACTTTTCTTTTCAAAATATGATAGTATATGAAATAAAAGGGACAACAGGAAACACCTACAATGGCTGAAAAATATAATTACATGCCACAATCTGCAAGGGAACTACACAGGAAAAAATTACAAAAGACAAACTTAAACAAAGATAGGAACTCGTATACATCTTCAAGAGACTTCTGACAAAATTTGATGAAATTCTTGATATTCCTTCATCGCATTTCAAAGGTTGATTACTTTAATGCAAAGTGAATGTAAAGTCTAGAGAAGTTCGGTTTCCCGCCAAAACTTCAGGCATTTAAATCTAAAAAAACGGCCATACTGACCTTTCGATATTTTTGCTGAAAATGATGTCTGATCCATATTCTAATAAATAAAAATAATAATTTTAAATCTTTGATAAAATAAACTTAAGGAGTGACCATCCTTTTAACACAAACAATGGACGAATTTCTCTTAGTCTAGCATTCATTTTAGACGAAAAATTAAGGATAGTATTTGAACTGTAAAATCATTTGAAATGAAATTTTAACAGGGGAGGTAATTTCAAAAATATTTCAAAAAGAGATCACTACGAAAATTTTGATTTTGTGAAATAATTACATAATAAGTTCCGTGACCCCCATTATTCTTTTTGTTTTTAGAAAATTTAATTTAGGGACTAGCAATATATAAAATATTAATCAAAATTCTCATGGATGTAACTTGAATAATTTTTAAAAAATGATAATTTTCTTAACATTTCAATTTAAAAAATCCCAATTTTCGATGAAAGATTGCCCCCCCCCCCAATTTCATTTCATTTTTTGGAAGTATAATTTTAAGTTAAATTCTGCAAACTACTGGAAAATTCTGATGAATTTTGCTTATACACCCGAACCACCTTAATATGTAATTTAAAAAAAAAACTATCCAGAGTGACAATAATGTACTTATGATGATTGTAAAATAACCACTTCTATTATTGTAACGTTCTGCATCAGCATCATGATCAACAATAGATGTTATTTTTGATAAACCCTCTGCGACTCATCCCTTACAAGTCAAAATAGTGTCGTAGATATTCCCTTACAAGTTACAATAGTGTCGTAGATATTGGCGACAAGAATTTACTCTGGTATTAGTGTTTGTGCATTTAATAAAATAAGAATTCTGAGCAACAAATGTAATTTTGAAATTTTTTACACACTCTTTCAGACTTATTGAGTAGGCTATGTTTTCAAATCCGTACACTCTCCCAAAATAACTTTTATTTCTACAATATCGTTTAATTTCATGAGTGGCTTAAAAATTGAAGTATTTTCCAATAAACCAAATGTTATTTACGTGACTTAACAAAGGAAGTTCCCGCAAAACAATCCATTTTTGTATCTAAACAGCATACAATTAATTTATAAGGAATGGCTACAATTTATTGATGGTTTACGGACGCATTAACTCAAGTTTTGGCTCTCTCTTCACATTTTACATAATGTGAACAGTCAAGAATTGAGTTTATGAAAATTATTTACAACCATTCATAAAATAAAATAAGTTGTCGAAATGCGCATATGCAGAAAATAAATTCACAGTAACTTCGGTATTTAGTTATATAAATGGTCATAAAGTATCTAGAATATACCAGCTGTTTTCAAATAATGAACTACCATAACGAAACAGTCTTTTGAAACCTGACAACTGCGACATTTGGGTTGATTACAAAATATGCGTTACAGTAATTTTTTTAACCTTTTCACCTACAGCGTCCACAGGTTTTACGGTGTGTCTATATTTTTAACGCATTTTTCTAATATTGAACAAGGCTGCAAGCTGACATTCATGATTGTATATATTCCGCTGTGGGCAAATATATAAATATATACGCAAATTGTAACATGTTTTTCATATCATTATTCATAATTGTAATAAAATATTAACATTCAAATATATTCTATGTTTCAAAATGAATCTGTAAATGTGTTCATAGTTTCCATTAATGAGTATTCACCAGCTTTGTTGTCAGTACTTCCGTCCTGATCCAAAAGCCGATTTCATTTGGAAACTTGCAATATCTAAATTTTCGAAATTTTGTTGAGTACCTATCACTTACAAAGCTCTGTCCTTAGCTGATTTTGGCTTTTCATCTGGATCACATTTGGTTATTTGTTCTCTATCAGTTTTCAAACACCTTACATGTTATGGTCTTCCAATTGTTTGAATTTTATCTGCACCGAGGAGACATAAGTAGTTGAATGGCCATTTGCAGAAAGTAAATTTACAGTAACTTCTATATTTATTAACTGCTTTTAGAGTTTTAAAAATTCGGTAGAAGTTTTGGAAAGACTTTGATGAAGCAAATTAATGAAGCATACATCTCCGTCGATAGCTATGATTTTTGTAACCTTTATACTACATTACCGCATACACTCATCAAAGAGAAATTTTCGTATTTGATCAAATGTTCCTTCAATCAGGATGTACTTACATTTGTTGCAATGCATTTAAATCGTTTTTCAGCGACGACAATTATGACGAATATACCAACTGGACTTGTCAGAATATGATAAAAGCATCAAATTTTCTTCTTGATAATATTTTGTTCGTTTCGGTGATACAGTATATCGGCAAAAAATATGTATTTCTATGGGTACCAACTGTGCACCTCTCATAGCAGATTTATTTCTTTATTGCTTTGAGTCACAATTCATGGCCAAAATTTAAAAAAAAACCTTCTAAACAGCATTTTGTGGATATTTTAAACAATACATATTGATATTTGGACGATATTTTGGCTTCAAATAAATCTGAATTTTCTATATTTACAGACGAAATTTATCCTTACGAACTTTCTTTAAATAAAGCCAATAGCAGCAGTGATCATACTCCTTTTTGATCTTGATATATCAATAAATCAAGGAAAGTTAAACATCAAAGTTTATGATAAAAGGGATGATTTCTCTTTCCCTATAGTTAATATTCCCCATTTCGACGGTGATGTTCCGTTAGCCCCTTCTTATGGGGTCTACATTTCACAACTTGTTCGATATGCACGAGTATGTAGTAATGTTTCTGACTTCAACGACCGAAATCTTTGTCTCACTGAAAAACTTTTCCATCAAGGTTTAGATATAAAATATTGATAGAAACATTCTCTAAATTTTATAAGAGATACATTGACTTATTAAGAAAATTTGGTTCTACATACAGGGCACTTATACAACAGGGCATTTCACATTCAAACTTCTATGGAAATATCATTTACAAAGCGCATAAATTCAAAAATTGTCCTTCAAAACTTATTGATCCTTCAAGAAGGATATAAATATAGCATTGTTGTTAAATCTTTACTTCTGGTTTTTGTTGGCAAAAATATTGATCAGCTCGTAAATGCTTTACAACATAACTAAATTAAAACAGTTTTTCATATTGGCAGTATTTGGCATTGCACAATATCATGTTCTTCTTTCATAACTGATGATGTGGTTATACGAAATCTATTCAGAAGTATTTCAATTGAAGTTTCATATGGTACTAAGCTTGATATCATAGTCAACGGAAAGTATGTCCTTAGCTAGCTGTCAGTAACTGTGAGCATTTGTCAGGACAGTACCCGTGTGTATTGTCTTCATGTTTTATTTACTTCATTGTAAGGGTACTCGTCTTGATTAGTTTGACTTTTATCTAGTTTGATTTTTACTGTGAGTCTTTTTGTGTATTTATTTTTAGCTATTCACTGCACATAGGGATCCAAGAAAACGAGGTTAATCCCACCACAATTTTTGCGCCTGTCCCAAGTCAGGAATATGTTGGTCATTGGCTTGTCCTTATCATCTTATAAAATTTGTTTCTTGATATTCGGGTTATTGGATGTGGTTTGTTTTAATTGATTTATTAACTTTTTTACCTTTTTTGGGGCCATTTAGGGCTTGCTTAATGGTGTGATGTTCCTCACTGTGTTGAAGACCGTACGGTGACCCATAGATGCTTTGTTTTGGGTCGTTTTAACCGGGAGATAGGATGTTGTCTCCTTGACATTTACCCCATTTCCTTTCTTTTTCATATTAGTAACATGTTACCACTTGGTCGATGCAACTTGCTGGTGGATTGTTAGTCCCCTAGGGTATTTACCAGCCCAGTAGTCAGTATTTCGCTGCTGACCCGAAAAGGTGATTTCAATTGGGAACTCGCAATATCTAAATTTTTGATATTTGTTCTCTATCAGTTTGTAAACACCTTTGAGGTTATGGTCTTGCAAATGTCTGGATTTTGTCCCATGTACATTTACTCCACATCTTTTTATTTGTTCATTTATAATTTAATCATTTTGATTTTTACCGAGTTGTCCTTTATATGTTACAGTGTGTTACATTTTTTAATAAAAAATTCTATGTATAAAACCAACAATCTGTAGCATTTATATACCAATTGTCCCTTTTTATTGCTAATTTTGAATTATAACGGTGAAATTTTTTTTTAAATTAGGGTGTATTTTTATAGTTTTATACTACAAAGGTTATTTTTATTCCTTTTGATAGTAGGTTTATTATAAAGTAAATTAAGATGTCCAAAACATGAGTAAAGAAACTATGGTTCATAAATACTCTTAGCGCCAAGAAGAAAATGCTCATCAAGATCTTTTAATACTATTACTTATTTTGATAATCGGTACTGGAAACAGCTCAGGATACTTTTGCCCGAAGTCAACAGCTAGGGTACTAGGAATATGAGCTGTTTTCAGTACATTGGGAAAATATTCTGCTAAACTGCATGGGTTCACATCAAACAATTGAATACTACAATGTATATGGGCTACTTGTGCTATAAATTTGTATATCTGGAATGAAATTGTACCTGTTGACTATTTCTGCTCGAGGATGAAGACTTTCTGGAATGTCCCTCAACTGCATTGGTCCCTTTTGTTAAAGGTAAACGGTAGTTGTTTGACCGTCTAGAAGCTTGCTGTTCTTCTCTTAGTCTTTTTAAGTAGTTCCTAAAAAACGTAATGCAAATCTTAAATGAAATTAAGGATGCTCGCTGGTGAATTTTAGAATAACAAGATTTTCAATAGAGCGAGATTTTTTGTTTTAACATTGAAAAAGAAGTAAATTAGGCCAACAAAAAAAAGGTTACCGATGTAATTTTTGAGATTTAAGTGTTTCAAAAAAATGGCGGGAACTGAACTCCTCTGTATTTTTCATAGGTTTAACGTGAGTAATGTTTATCAAATATTGAATGTGACAAAATAACAACAATTGAATAAAATTTTGTCAGAATGCTCCCAAAGACGTATAAAATGAAATTAAGGATAAAAATTAAGAGGTTACCAGGCAAAAAAATATTAAGCTTATAAATGGATTAAACCGGAGAATTCCGAAAATCTGACAGAAATACAAAAAACATGACCAGCGAACATCTTTAAAGGCTTAACAAAAATAGCACTCATCAAATATATCAGGCATTGTTTATACCTCAATTTATTACTATGTTTCTACATTAAGTTCACAATTAAAATATCAGCATTTTTCAATTCTTGAATATAGCTTTACCCCTTTTAAAGTCATGTTTGTTGTTATGCTGTTTTTCCCCTTAAGATTGGATTAAGTACAGGATACGCCTACCACTACTGAAAATTTCAATCACTAACCACAATTCAACAGACATTTTTAACAAAAAAAAACGAAACTGAAAAGACAAACTTCAACAACTATAAGAACTCGAAAAAACAGACTATGTACTCATTATATATTTAGAATTCAGTTTGTGTAATACATTGGCTACAGTCTTCGAGGTCAGGCGCTACCCCTAATACCGATTGTTTTAAAGTACCGGTCTGTCGAAGAAACAGACAAAGTGCATTGTTGCGGTGGCACAATGAGGAGAAAACGCAAACTTTTGATGTTTGATTTTGATAAAACTGAAAAAGAAAACATAATTTTGATAGATAAAAGTTCTGTGACAATTTTTCCTTTTGGAGATATCAGCCTCTTAAATTTGGTTACATTGTACAGTGAAAGTACGGGAAATTTTTCCCGTAATTTCTTCTCTATATAACCAGTCAAAATATATCTCGAGACCAAACACATGTTCGAATGTAAAAACTTTTTGGCATGTGTTTTTATGACCAAATGAATACACCTAAGCCAAACAATACTAAATCTAATTTTTTTATGTGCTGTCCACTGCTGACTCTAAGCTGGAATACTCATTATAGGTTAACAGGATAGAGAAAGGAAAGGTTTGGGTACCTATAAACCGGTTTAACCATACTGCTAGCTTTTGATATTACCGTTACCAAGTGTAGCTATCCCGAGCTCCTATCGATGTTTACGTTTGTCATTTCTCTTTCAAATGTGTTTTTGTAGTGAAGTTCCCTTGTAAATTGTGGCCTGTGATTATAAACTTCGGCCATTGTAGGTGTTTACTCTTACCCTTTCTTTATAATTATATATATCGTCCATAATGAATTGAAAAATGAGCGTAAATTATGGTCTGGTCTATTACGTGCAACTTTTTATTAGCAACCAAGTACACGGCTAAAGGGCGTCGTCATACCTGATATCCAACTTTAGACCAATCAATATACTAATATTATAACAATAAATAAGTCGTCTCTCACCTGATTCTTAAAGCTGCAGCCAATATGAAAAAAGTTCCAATAACCGCAGAACATGTTGCTATGACAACTACTTGTGTATGGCTTAAAACTGAAATCAGATTAAAAGAATCTTAATATAGTGCCAGTCAACAAATATTAAATATTGGTAAATAAAATTAAATTATCCCCCGCTTAAATCGCGAATATTTATTTTTGATGTTATTCCCAATACACACCAATTGTTACGAGTTTCAAAAAAAGAAAGAGGTCAAATAGTAATTACCATGAATTGTTCAGTTTCCTCTCCAAGTAATTACGGATAATATTATGACATATCTATTTATATAGGGGAATATCTTCAATACGCTTATGTTTGTAATTACATGATGTATAACATAGTTATTGAAAACATTCATAACTTAATTACATGATTTTGTCATTACATATAGAGTAATACTTGTTATTGATCTACATACACAATAAAAGGATATAGAGTAAATGCACAACAGACAAAGTCTTTACAAAAACATGGTAAAATCCAAGCCACGGACAACGCTTTTATTGTTGTTCTTCGCCTTTAAGTCCCCTTGACGCCTTCAACAATTGGCTCTGTTCATAGCTATAGAGTGAATACTTCTTTCTTATTTTTTTGGTTCATTGAATGATTATAATCTGTCTTTTTATTGTTTCTTTGAAAAAAAATACTGTTGCAATGTATAATTTACTTTTTATAGGATAGTCAGCAAAATAGACGCAAAATCTGTTCTGAATTCGTATCAAATATGTCTGATTAAATAGTCTATTCTCAATAATTATACTTTATCTGTAATTTCAGCCAATTATTGATACGTATTTGACAAAGCTGTTCCATTTATGTCCAGTGACTGTGTATTGGTGCAAATCAATAATTGATATAATACTGGAATGTTGGCACAAAACAATCATTATTTAGAGGCCATGTTAAGTGCATAGACGAATATTTTTTAAAAAACTACAGCGACTGCTAATTTCAAACGAATTTCCCAAAAATTAACTTTGCCTCAATGTGACATGAAAAGAATAACTACAAATCTTGTACACGATGGGCATCGAAAATTGCATTTTTGAGAAATATATGTACACCCAATATTTGATTAAAAAAAGTCGCATTTACACCAAAATCGTTCAGTTGTCTGACAAATTTGTACACTTTCGTATTTCACAGTTAGGAAAAAATGTCTAAAGCAAAATATTTTACTTTAATCCACACACTTTCGTACAAAATGCTTCCAAACTTAAAATTTTGGCTCAGAAAATACCAATATTCCATATTTTTAACCAAGTCTATATATTAACAAGTTACCGAAACTGCAGTAAAATTTAGTTCTTCAATGGCCATTTCGACAGATTATGTCTCTTCAGTGCAGATAACATAAAAATTTTGAAATGCCATATCTTTGAAAGCTTTAAGAGTACAACTGCCTTAAGGTAGTAGACCTTAGTTAAGGGTAATAACTCTTTAAATTAGTAAGGCGTTAGAATCAGTCAGATTCATAGATGCCTTTTAAGCATTGATGTGAAAAAGAATCAAAATCATCTTTGTTACTAAGAACCTTAAAATATATTTATGAAAATGATCTAAACAAACATTCAAGTGATTTTTTAAGAGTTATGTCCCTTAAACTAGGTCTACGTCTTTGAAGTAACGCAAAATTATCTAAAGGAAGAGCAGTCAACAATTTCAAAATTTTATCATCCAATTAAATTAGTTTTGAGGTAAAAGACTTTCCTCCGTGTCCTGGGCAACGGTCATTCAATTACATATATTCCAAGTAACATTTTAGCTATGGGAATGACATTTCCAGACTGTTTCGATTATCTGCTAAAGGCAATATAAAGGTCAAACGAAAATCAATACATCTAATCAAAATGAAATATCACATGTAAACGTCATATGTCTGTTTGAAAAGGTCCCGGCCTTGTCGTGACTGGTTCGGAGAATTTGAAAGTAACGGCAATTTTTGCAATTTCAATGCTAGAATCCAATAAAACAATGCAACTATGCTTCGTATTTATTTTGAACATTGTCATTTTTCCCTACATTGTTTATTTCGAGTGCCAGATGTGATGTTCTCGTGAACTCAAAATGAAACGCAAAAGCAGAAGCATCAATTCACATCACAGATATCTAAGATCTAGGTCAAAAGTAGAAAGTTTTGCTCCAGCCACTATATACTGCAACAGGAAGAATTTATCGCAGTGCCACACAAATTTAAAAGTGTGACGTCAAAATGATTGCCTCATGGTGATACACCAAAATATACACATGTCTTCATAAAAGGCAACTTCTTAACCATCTATAACTTTTTTACCAGGCGAAGAATAATCTATGTAGGTGATCCTCTTTCAAAGGGAACATATAAAACGTCACGAATTCTCCGACTAAAACTAAATCTGCTAACAAAATCGACCAAATTATGAAACTGTTGTAACATAATATGTTTATCAATTAATTTAAACAGTGCACACCAACCAGGGAAAGCAATAGATAGTCAAAATTAGGATATGTATTAAACACACACGATCACACAACAAAGTAATTATCTTGCAGCGACATTAAATTTAGTAGACTGTAGTCAGCTTGGTGAATTTTTTGTCTTTCAGAAGTGGCTTGACTGAATAATGGTCAATAAAAGTAAGTATATGATATGCCTTCTGTGTTGACAGTTTCCAAAATTGTCGTATACAATATTTGAAAGTATTGAGTGCAAAATGAGAGCGTTAAAATTGCATTTTTATAACGGTGCTTTTGACAATCTGGGTGTTTGAAAGACGATAAGGGTAAGCTGCACAAGGTGTGATGTGGAATCAAAATGGTTAAAGTTTAAAATACTCTGTTCACTTCTCACTTACTTACTTAACAGGAAATTATGCAATACTTCTTATAGTATATAATCTGTAGGAAAATATACAGTTTATGTATGCTTAGCAATAATATCATCTATACAGGGGCGATTGCAGTAAGGTGTCAATGCTTAAATGTAGCCCTACATGTACATCTTGAAATATTTATCCAGCACATACCTGAAGAATCGTTATCATTCACGTCTGCTTTAGGCAACGCTAATGTTTCATTTCTATTTCCTTTGTCATTGTCAGAATCAACTTGTCTCTGTGATGACGTATTATACGATATTGGTGACGAAGTACACATGGAACTGTCCACTGCAGTTTTAAAATTTTCTTGAAACAGGAATGAAATTCGGACGGTCTGGGAATCGGATTTAGGATTACTTTGATCGTAAGTTTGTACTACTTCCTGAAGTGCATAACAAGACGTGTTTCTTGGAATCAATATGTTGAGCTGCTCTAATATGACGATTAAATCGTAGAAAAGATCACACTTTTGTAAGGACGATTTTTCTACTTTGATTTCTTTATTAGACCTGTCTGTCTTTTGGAATATTTTCGGACAACTATTTGATTGTGTAATTGCAGTTTTGCCTAATAATACTACAATGTAGAATATCCACAGATACGGGAATGTATTCGAACTTAGTCTTGCGTCCATACTCTCTTCTCTCAATGTCACTGATCTGGAAATAGAAATATTGATTATGTATATTATTTATCAAGTTATGCATGATTTTAATTACTATATTTCTAAAACATTAAAGATTCAGTATGGTTAATTTAAAATTAAAACTTCTCTCCTTTCAAATCAATATTATAAACGGACAAAATCAAATTATATAGTTATTTAAAGTATTCGTTGAATAATGGTGATTTCGATAACAAAAGAAAAATGCAATATCATTTCACGTCATTGTGGGGATATTTGTTATTTACAATAATCAACTTATGAAGCGCTATATGTAAAAGTTGATAGCAAACTTCAAATAATAGATATAGCAGTTTGCCATAGTTTTGCATATGATAGCTACGGCAATCCATGCTTCAGTAGTCGTTTGACAATGTCTCTCAAAGCCAGATAAAATATTATCAAACAATATTGTTTAGATGATACAGAACAAATATAATCTTACAGACCAAAAATTACATGCATCTCCGGACAGAGCTTAATATTACTGAAGTGTCTGTAAAATTGAGGGAATTTTGTAACAACCTTAACAAGATATATATGATAAATGTAACTCAAGCGCAAGCGTTTTCTTCTTACATTTCAGCTGAACACAAGCCATCGCTGCAACAATGGTATTTACATCAAATTGAATTCCAGTAGATATTTACGGAAAGTTGGCGTAAACCCGTAGCAACCATTTGAATTTATGTGTTGTCAAATGTTTTTGTCTCATTCAGACTTTGTTATTTCTACACGAATATGATTTAGTGCAACAAATTATTATTTTTTCTCAGTTAATATATTTGATATCGTAATAAATGTTGTATCAGGCTAGATCTTCAATTGCTATTTTCTTGTGAAAAATACTTTTTTTAACCCAAGAAATTCAGACCAGAATCCCCCCAAAACTATAACTCGCCACCAAATAGAATGGTTGCTGATTTACTTCAATTTTCAGAATCAAAGAATGGCTTAAAACATTTGTCAAGCCAAGATACTTTTGTATACTAAGTTTTTATGACTTGTTCTTGTGTTGAAACTGTAAATGTAAATTAATTAGAACTCAGTCAGTATCACCAGCTTTGCAGTTAAAGATTCTATAGTGAAATGATTTTGTCAAACTCTATTATGTAAAGATTCTTTGGACCTGAAATTAATTTTTATTACGCAATGATTTGAGACTAAAAATCTCTCTTCGTTGAACTTAAGATGTTACAATTATGCATAAAAGTGATGCTAAATTAAAAATCGTGCAAAGCAGAATGTTAATAAGATTATATAGATTAGATTTAATGGCTCAAAGGTTCCTCTTTAATAGACTAACGTGTTTATCAATGGTCTAATAAGCTGGATTTATAGACAGAAGTTCCTGGAATTTAAATGTCAAGACAAAATTAAATAGAAAAGTAAATTAAAGAAAAAGTCGGTTTGTAACTAACTTGAAAATTTAATAAACAGTGCAATAAACTTTGTTTTATTTTTCTATTTTCAAAAGAAATGTGATTTAACATTTTCTAAATTTAGGATTTAATTAATGTTATGCCAAACATGTGGACATTAAACTATATATCTCTAGGGTGATCAAAGTGTAGTTATCGCAGACTATATTTCATAAATAAATTATAAACGTGATTGACCCAAGTATTAGCACTTTAAGACAAATATTGGTTTGTCTACGAAAAGTCGTTCACTAACAGTACAAAAAGTCTTTACTAAGCTAAAGCATCGATATTAATTCTGCAGAACTTGATCAATATTTCACACTAAATGTAGTAAATAAAAGGCAACAGACATAATTTGGTTACAGACCATCTAAAATTGAATTAAATAATTTGTCTTACAGCAACATAAAACTGCACAAGACTGACTTAACCGGCTTGACTTTACTTTTGAGCGTCAATCAACACGAGTTTCTCAATAACAAATGCAAAGGTAAATATGCAATATTGATATTCATTTTTTTCAAGACAGTATAGGAAATAAATACATGTATATGAAAAATATATTATATATATATATAAAGTTTTATAAATTTTGTTATAAAATGCGTCCCTGAGACATGGAATCACCCTCATAGTGACTTCAAGATGAAGAACAACAATAATTCTTTGTTCCACAGCTTAGTATTAACATGTATTTGTAGCGACTTTGTACCATTTGAATTTACTCCATACCTTGAATTACAAATGTATCAATGGGTGTAGCTATATATGCAATGTTTACTATTAGATTATGTCAGTTCTGATATTCATGCATAAAAATTGTTCTGAAGTTAGAATTTTTCCAGACATTTTAATCTGTTTGTAGCAATTTTGAACCTGACTTTGGGAATAACAACCACAAAATCAATCAATATGGTTTTGCTTCGCGTGACCAAGTTTGGTTTTGATCTGCCTCAGATGATTTGCAGAATGACGGTCGTTTTGGGTACCTTTACTTGTGATAGTGATCTAAAAATCTCAAAACGTACCATAAGCCGTAACATAAATAAATGTATTTAGTGCTACTGATCTTATGGTGTACACCATCATACCTTAAATATCGTAAAGATCAATAACTTGACTTAATATTAGTGGTCTCTTGAAATATCAAAATTCAACGGTATTGGATAAAAACAATTGTTACTTTCTAAACAGTTACTCATTTGATTTTCCAAATTTGAGTTAAACAAGAAAAACTAGAGGCTCAGACACCAAGCCTGAATTGCTCACCTGACAAAATGCCTACAAGAGGTGATGAAAGTGATGTTTATCCCATAGGATCCTATGTTAGAATATGTTCTGTGCTGGCGGTCTTGTTTTTTATCAGATCAAAATAAAATAAGCACTTTTAGTTTGACTGAATTTGCTTCAATAATTTCAGTGCATGTGATGAAAAAGATGTTTTCATATTAGGGTACCATTTTATATCAAGTTCTATGCTGGGAGCCATTTTTTTTAGCTCACCTGACCCAAAAGGTCAGTGTGAGCTATTACCATCACTTGGCGTCCGTCGTCCGTCCGTCTGTTAACCTTTCACATTTTCATCAACTCCTCTGAAACAACTGAAGCAAATTTAACCAAACTTTACAGGAATGATATATAAAAGGTCCTTTACAAAGGTTGCTCATTTTATTCTTATCCGACAGATAGTTGAAAACATGGCCGCAAGCGCGGAACTTATGTTTAACATTGGACCCTATGGGAAAAACGTCATTTTCATCAACTCCTCTTAAACCACTGAAGCAAATTCAACTAAACTATACAGGAATGATGTATGGAAGGGCCTTAACAAAGACTACTCATTTCAGTCCGATCCGACAAAAACATGGCCACCAGAACGGAACTTATATTTAACATTGGACCCTATGGGAAAACATCATTTTTGTCAACTTCTCTGAAAACACTGAAACAAATTCAACAAAACTTTACAGGAATGACATATGGAAGGTCCTTTACAAAGGTTGCTTATTTTATTCTGATCCGACAAAAAACATGGCCGCCAGCGCGGAACTTAGGTTTAACATTGGACCCTAGGGGAAAAACGTCATTTTCATCAACTCCTCTTAAACCAATGAAGCAAATTCAACTAATCTATACAGGAATGATGTATGGAAGGTCCTTAACAAAGATTGCTCATTTCATTTCAATCCGACAAAAAACATGGTGGCCACCATGCAAACCATCGAAAACCTTGCTGTTCAGCATATTGTCAGGTCAGCGATACAGGCTCAGTCTCTGAGCCTCTAGTTTGTTGGAATCCAACAAAATGAGCAGTCTTTGTAAAGGACCTTCCATACATCATTTCTGTAAAGTTTGGTTGAATTCGCTTCAATAATTTCAAAGCAGATGTTGAAAATTATGTTTTTCCCATAGGTTCCAATGTCAAAACTAATATCAGAGCTGGCAGTCATATTTTTTATCGGATCGGAACAAAATGAGCAATCTTTTTCAAGGACCTTCCATACATTATTCCTGAAAATGTGGTTGAATTTGCTTCAGCAGTTTTAGAGGAGTTGATGAAAATGTGATTTTTCCCGTAGGGTCCTATGTTAAAACTAAGTTCCGTGCTGGCGGCCATATTTTTTACTGGATCAGAACGAATTAGCAACCTTTGTTAAGGACCTTTAGTGCATCATTCATGTAAAGTTTGGTTGAATTTGCTTCAGTTTTTTCAGAGGAGATGATGAAAATGTGATTTTCCAATAGGGTCCAATGTTAAACTATGTTCCGTGCTGACGGCCATGTTTTTATTCGATCAGAACAAAATGAGCAATCTTTGTTAAGGACCTTACGTACATCATTCCTGTAAAGTTTGGTTGAATTTGCTTCAGACTTTTCAGAGTAGAGGATGAAAATGTGATTTTTCCCATAGGGTCCAATGTTAAACCTAAGTTCTACGCTGGCGGCCATGTTTTTTGTCGGATCAGAATGAAACGAGCAAACTTTGTAAAGGACCTTCCATACATCATTCCTGCAAAGTTTTGTTGAATTTGCTTCAGTGGTTTCAGAGGAAAAGATGAAAAGGTGATTTTCCCATAGGGTCCAATGTTAAACTAAGTACTGTGCCGGGGCCATGTTTTTTATCGGATCGGAACGGAACAAAATGAGATGTTTTTTTATCGTATCGGAACAAAATGAGCAATCTTTGTTAAGGACCTTTAGTACATCATTCCTGTAAAGTTTGGTTGAATTTGCTTCAGCCATTTCAGAGTAGAAGATGAAAATGTGATTTTTCCCATAAGGTCCAATGTTAAGCCTAAGTTCCGCGCTGGCGGCCATGTTTTTTGTCGGATCGGAACGAAATGAGCCATCTTTGTAAAGGACCTTTCATTCATCATTCCTGTAAAGTTTTGTTGAATTTGCTTTAGTTGTTTCAGAGAAGAAATTGAAAATGTAAAAAGTTTACCGGACGGACGACGGACGCCAAGTTATGGCAATAGCTCACACTGACCCTTTGGGTCAGGTGAGCTAAAGAAAAACCCTGACCGGTACTATATCGTAATAAGGAACTATGCTTAATAAAATGTTGACGAGGATATCCAGTGGCCGATCCAGAGGGGGTTCAGGGGGTTAAATAATTAAAAAAAGGACAAGATCAAAATTCAAGTCACTGGAATTCTAAACCCTATAGCTACACCCTTGTCGACACAAACTTAATTCCGCGTCATGTACACCCGTAAGTTCACAAAAAATTGCACTCTGCAAAAATCATGGCATCTGAAAGTTCTACTCATGTTTTTTTTTTTCATTAATGTCCTTGTATATTTTCGTAAATAATACAATTTTGTACTCATGTGTGATCATATCTATCAAATTGGACAAGACGGACAGATGTATCTAGCAATAGCTTTACAATTAGTAATACACAGAAAGTTACACTTCTACTTTGAAACAAAATCGATAAACTATATTCAAAATCTATCACTTTCCATTCGTCAATTATTAAATCTCATCGTTGTGAAAAATAGATAAGAACGGATCATCATTATATTATATTCCATAATTGATCATAAAAATGTAGTTGAGCCATTAATTGAAGGTATATATAATATTTTCTAACAATTAAGCACACCACAGTTCCTGCTAAACAGAGGGTATTCATCAATTCTTATCTTATCAAATGGTACTTAGACACCTCTA
The DNA here is from genome assembly GCA_002080025.1 of Modiolus philippinarum. Lineage (NCBI taxonomy): Eukaryota > Metazoa > Mollusca > Bivalvia > Mytilida > Modiolidae > Modiolus > Modiolus philippinarum. The sequence goes on along the minus strand of MJUU01053883.1, from coordinate 35,171 downwards.
ACCAGAAAAACTCGACAAATCCATTGCGTTGAATGGACACATTGCGTGCAGTGAAATTTAATTTAAAGTGTTTCTAAAGAAAAAGATATGCGAAATAAATGTTAGAACAAACTTAAGGGAGACAATAACTAACGTAGAAATGTCATAGTCTTCAGGAAACTATCGTTTTTAGTCTTTTTATAGATCGCTGTAATGATTTCTCGTAAAATCGTCAGACAACCTTACAATTTTCAGACCATTCCTTAGCAGTTTATTCACGATAATATAAGAGAAAATTAATTTGAATTTATTGTAGAAACCTGTAATGAATAATGCCGTGTTGCGATAACAGAATCCAAATACTTGTGAAAACAGGCAAAACCAAATTATTATTTGGTTTCGATGAAGCAATTATATGATTTAAGTGAAAGTTAATTACATTTTATATATAACAATCGTCACCGGAATGAAGCCTTTCAATTCATATTGAAAGTTAGAATTGTTTCATGTTTCTAGTAAACGAGAAGAGGAATGAAAACCTTTTATAAAATAAAGTAAGTAAGAACCGAACAACGAACAATTCAAGGACAATGGCATTATCTGAAGAATAAAGAAACAAAATCAACATGAGTACGGCACAGGAACAAAAATATGAAGACACACCCACATACGCAAATGAACAACGCAGACCTAGTAAAACCATTGGTTAAATCAACAGCACCGATAGGGTAAGCGCATACTGCATGTTATAAGACACCCGCCGTGTTAAACATGTCCAATCCGGTAGTTAAATCAAATCCAGTAGCAGGGGGGGGGGGAGAACTTACTTTGTAAATCTGTCAGTAATCTTAATCTGTTGGCTCATTGCGTTAAGTCAGCAGATTGTGGGTATAATCGATAGTAAAGTAAGTGAGAACCGAATCGTCAGTCTACAAAGAACAATTCAAGGACAATGGCAACGTCGGAAAAAACAAGGAAACAAAGACATAAAATGAGCACGGCACAGAAAAGAAAATGAAGACACGCACATATACAAAAATGAACAACACGGACCCTTAAAAAACCATGGGTGAGATCAGGTGCATTGGTAGAGTAAGCATCTCCTGCTTCTTATAAGACACTCGCCATGTTGAACATGTCAACTCCGGTGAGGAAGTCAAATCCGGTAGAGGAAAAAACAAACTTTAGTGGCAAAGAGAAAGATCTGTTGTCATCTAGGAAACAGATATCTCATAGCGGTCCACAAGATCGTGATGTCGATCATAAAACTTCTGTAGTGATGACCTCAAGTTATGGGCAACATACCCTTGCTTAAGTAGCCTATTTGTAAGCAACCGAGCTCTATCAAGGTAGTCACTTTATCGACCACAGGCCCTTGCGTAGCGAATGAGTTGGGAGATGTAAACTCCGTATGCTGGTGCTTTGGGAATGTTGCTACAAAGAAAGGGAAAGTTGACTATTGGAAAAGTGAAGTCATCGCGTTTGTCATGTAGCCTAGTTTGTAGTGTACCTCTGTTGTCAATTTTAAGATGAAGGTCAAGGAACGAGGCTGATGTGGAAGTATCTGTAGTATTCTTAATTTCGAGCTCTTTTGGATAGATAAGATGAAGAAAATCTCCAAAGCGAGGATTGTTTAGTAATAAAATATCTATATAACGGAAGCTGAAATTAAAGGACTGGGCCAGTTTTTTATCTTTATTTTTAAGAAGCCCTTCGATTAATTCAGCTTCATATGAGTGGAGAAATAGATCGGCTAAAAGAGGTGCACAGTTTGTGCCCATTGGAATTCCGATAGTCTGTTGAAAAACAAGTCCTCCAAACTGGACAAATAAATTGTCGATCAGAAACTCTAACAATTTAACCACGTCTTCCTCTGTATATTTTTTTTCTCCGATTCAGGCGACCGTTTTACTAAAGGTCGTAAGTCTTAAGTTTGGTCGTAAGTGAAAACTTACGACTTTTGACCGTTTTACTAAGAGTTGCGACTTGCGACTTACGACAAAATTTGGTCGTAAACTTACGACAACTCGAGGGCTACCCTAAGTCGTAAGTATTGTCGTAAGTCCTAAGACTATGTGAAAATAAATTGGTGGCATGTATTAATGATTAAAGACACCATATTGATATTCTATACGAATGGTATAAAATCAAACGACTTTCTTTCAAAATGAAAATATGGTGTTTTCTATCACGTCCGCGCTAGTCAGCTTCTCAACCAGGAAGTTATAATAAAAACTGACTAAAATGAACAACGAATTGAGAATGAATAAGATTTGGTCACAGCTGCTTAGAAAACTTATAGATTTTGATTTCTTAAATTTAAAACAAATATTATTGGATTGATCAAAACATTTAATTCCAATTTTTGTAAATTTCTTGCAACTCTCCAATGCCAGTTCTATTTAACTTATCAACAAAGCTATGCAAATTCTTTCTCATGAAAACACATTCATTTTCATACGGTTTGGATAAAAAAAAATATTCCAGCTTGGATAAATTTCCTGAAACTATCCAAGACAAGTGAGCAAAAAAAATTTCCCATTATATTGAAATAAATAAATTTATAGATCTTTTTTTATCAAATTTTTGTATATTTCCTGAAACCCCCAGACCCCAGTTTTATTTTGAAGTTCTACTAAGCAACACTATATATCTTTGAATTCCTCTTTGGTAAAATTAATTATTGTTTCAATAGTAATGAAATAAAACACACAACTGTGGGGGTTGGTTGGTCGGTAGGTGGCGCATCAATATATATTGTTTCTTACAGCAAGTGCCCCAGTATTTTATCACTATTATTCTGTTTCCATCAGGTGCCTTTATATAGTGTTATTTAAATATTTACCGGCGGATCTAGCCCATGATAAAGTGAGTTTTCGGTTGATTTTTAGCCGTGTTGCACGGAGTGCAAATTCTGTTTATACACGGTAGTAAAATGAACGTCGGGCTGGCGGGCGGTGAAAATGGAATGCCTATTTAGGTGTCAAACCACCAATTCAGCCAATCAGCACTTAGAACAAATGAAAAAATAGATCTTGCAGAATCTAAATATAACTTTGAATTCATGCACCTTTAAAAATAAATGTGGGAATGAAATAAATGATACACCTGTTTGAACATTGATGTATCAGGCTTATTTTGAGACCAAGGTTAATTGACTAGAATGATCCTTTGAATACTTTTATCATGGGGTTTTCCGGTATACTATGAATGTGTAATGTTTTGGTCGTAATGGTGTATATTTATAGATAGGGTTTTTCCAACATTCGGAACTCTCTTGGAAGGCTTTAAAGGTATGCTGAAATTTTGAGATGATGTTGACGAGATGTACACTTTTCGGAAAATATATGGTTTCATACAGGTTAAACTTAAGATAAATTGTCCAGACAGATTTGAATATGGGGAATTTTAGTAGAAAATGTTAAAGAAATGAATTGGTAGTTTCTAACCTATAGGGTAAACATGAAGAAAATCGGACAATGGGGAAATTCAGACATTATTATAAATACAGAATTTTAAAATATTTACAATTAAAAAATACAAACACTTAAATGCTGATCTTTTCTCTCATGTACGAATCAACATTTCTTTTGATATTATTGGTCAAGTATATCAATACATGTATATGGATATATCATGAAATATACCTCTCTCTCAGTTCATGCAGTTAAGTTAAATTTGCTTCAATAGTTTCAAAGCAGATGATAAAATGATTTTTCCCATAGGAACCAACGTTGAATAATGTTGCTGGCTGGCGGTCATGCTTTTTTATCAGATCGGAACCAAATGAGCAATCTTTGTATAGGATCTTCCATATATTTTTCTGTCTGAACTTGCTTCTATGGTTTCAAAGGAGCCGATGGAAATGTTAAAGCTAACAGACAGACGTTGAACGCCAAAAACCCACACTGACCATTTGGGTCTAAAATAGTGAAAATGGCAACGAAGTTTTTTGTTGTTCTTGATAAAATTTTGTTTTATTTTCGAATGACCAGATTTCGTGTCATATTATTTTGTTTTTCAACTGGTAAGAGTTTTTTGTGTGCAAAAATCCGGGCATCTTTATTTCTAAAAAGTCCTAAAAACCTCTCCCAAATTGACGGTATCAATAAGGTATATATGTATGGCTAAACATCAAAATGGTGACAGTGGGGGTCTGTTTCCGAAATCAGTCTTTGTTGGAATCTTTATGGAAATTTTTTTTATGAATGTCTCTAAATCCGATTCACGCTGGACTTTGTCAATTTATATAGGTGTTAAATTTTCTAAATAGGGTAGTTTTCTCAAATCTTATGAAACGCTTTTACCCCGTTTACGCCCCCAATCAACACAATTTGGGTCAAAATCATATGCTGTTGTCACAATTAGCACTAAAAATTATGTAATTAAATGATCAAAATGTAGGAGAAGAAATGTCCGAATAGAATATTAAATGAAAACGATTAATTTGAATTAAAGTCCAAATGTTCAAATATTTCCAGTATCACGAGTAGTCTGTATTTGGTCAGCTGGATGCCTATGATGCGAGACGGATTTCATTAGGAGGGGGGTCATTCAACAATATCACAATTATTTATTATCTCTCAAACAATGCAGTGCCTGTGGCGGTTCTAAACTTTCTGCTAAGGGGTCCGACTCGATAACTTTTCAAAAGAAGGGGGTGTTGGAACCTAATTTTTGGGAAAAGAACTAGGATTTTAAAATAATCTCCAACCTAAGGGGTGGGGCGGGCACCTCTGGGCCCCCTGTATCCACCACTGAGTGCTATCCATTAAATATTTTAACACTTTAGAATGGTGAAAAAATATTTCCTGTTCATTGACACGACTTGTAGTGATGTTTTAACTGTCTTCACCAATTACGCTTGAAAGCCTCTGGAACCCCATTTTCCCATTTTATTTCGTGATTGACGTAAAAACTATAAAAATATGAAAGACATATTAATAGATTCGATCTAACAATTGCTGGAAACTTCTATATCCTTGCTTTCACTGGGACACGTATGATTGAAGAACGCAGACTTCGACGAAGACACCCATGAAAAAAAGGCATTGGTATAAGACATCTTTAATGATAGAAAGACATAACATTATACACATATACTATACCCCGGGCGCTTTTTACCCGGATAAAACTTCTTTAATGATTGGAAAACATATAAAATACCACATTATAAACAGATACTATACCCAAGTTGTTTTCTTTTACTTCTCCCGGGAGCACTCGGGCGCTTTTTAGTATGACCAGAATTTTGACATAAAAGTACTCTGCGAAATGATCCTACAAACATACGTAAAAGTTAAAGATCTCTGGAATCATTATCGCCTGGTTGCAGAACAAATGACCTGTAAATCTCAAATTTCTGTCCGGAATAAAAAGCCCAGACAAAAGGTTCCTTGTGTAATTTTTCAATGTGCATATTACACTTTTCGTGCCATTTAAGGGAAATAACTAAATACCGAAGTTACTGTGAATTTACTTTCTGCATATGCGCATTTCGACAACTTATGTCTCATCAGTGCAGATAAAATCTAAACGTTTAGAAGAGCATAAACTCAAAGATGCTTAAAAACTGATGGAGAACAAATAACCAAAGTGATCTTAATTTAAAGCCAAAATCAACTAAGGACAGAGCTTTGCATGAGGGAGATACTCCTTAGTTTTCAATAAAATTTACAAAATTTTAGATATTGGAAGGTTTAATAAATAATCGGCTTTCGGGTCAGCACCGAAGTACTGACTACTGGGCTGGTGAATACCCTCGGGGACTAACAGTCCACCAGCAGTGGCATCGACCCAGTGGTAACAAATAACTAAATACCGAAGTTACTGTGAATTTACTTTCTGCATATGCGCATTTCGACAACTTATGTCTCATCAGTGCAGATAAAATCATAACGTTTGGAATAACCCTTACTGATATTTTTGACTGTTGTAAGGGGGAATTAACTCTGTATGTTTGTACGGATAGCCACCTGCTGTCATAATCGTGTGGCTATCGAACATGTGTTATTAATTTAGCCTTTATCTACAAAACATACAAATTATGTTAACACAAAGTTGAACGAATGTCTTACATTATCTATACTTGTTTGATAAATACGTGGCTATAACTTTGATTTGAAGATCGGTCTTGGCGATGTCAATGAAAAAGGGGGGGGGGCGGGCACAGATTTCAAGCCATTTGGATTTATTTCAAGATATGATTCTAAATAATAAGCGGCGATACAAACTATGATCGTTTGTTCATCCATCTGTGATTTTATTATTTTTTTCTCTTTTTTTTTTTTAATTCAAATAAAAAGAAAACACCGTATACGTAAGGACTGTCTTTGTTATACTTATTTGAAATATTTGTCAGACATCAAGATTCAACAAATATTTGGGAGTTTTATTTATGTATTGTTAATAATGGACCTTTCCCATTTAGGTTAATTATCATTTTCTTAGAATTAAGATCCACCTTGTTAAAAAAAACGTATAAATCTGTAAATGGAGTTGCAATAAATATATTCTGTGATTCTGAGTCGTATTTCACAAAGTATGCGTGTTCTCTGCCTATTACAATGAACTTATATCTTCGTTCGCCGTTCTTGCGGGAGAAACATCTATGAATTGAATCTTTCAGTCATGATTCAGTCATGATTTTAGTTGTTCATGAGGAATTGTCGTATAAAGCGTGGAAAAGTCAGAAGTTTTAATGCTGTTACAGTGTGATAATGATCTCGATTTTAAGATGTCAAACAGATCCTTAAAGTTTTTTAATATCCACATTTCATTTACACCACTTCTTGAAATAGAAAAAAGAAGGGAAACGGGGAATATGTCAAAGAGACAACGACCCAAAGGGAAAAAGTAAGCTAGTATCACAATATTTTTGAAGGCCCTCTTTTATGGCTGTCAAGATGGAGGTAAACAGCTTAGAAATAGGTTTTGTAGAACATTTAGCAGATACAGCTATGTACCGTTGTTTGTATGGGTATTTGTGTAATTTTGGAACCTAGTACAAGGAGGGGAGATTAGTGTCTTCATCTTTGGTTGAGATGATTTAAAATGATTTAAAATGATTTTGAATAGTTTAATTTATTTATCATCGAAATGTTATGAATTCCCATGATGCTGTCACAAAAGTAGTTGCTTGGTATCTAACCTTGGATTGTGATAATCTGCTTACTGATTTATTTGCAAAATTGTGAAAAACGTATGCTTCGGAAGAAATAAAAAGCTTTGAACAAAGACAACAGGGATATAAAGCATGAGATTGGTTCAACAGCCGGTATTATGGGATTTAATTTGATGTTGTAAATCTTTTGTCTTGCAAGTTTATGTCATAAAAGTTGTAACAAATGTCAAATGATACTAATGTATTGTACATGTAATAGTATTACAAAAAGAAAATGATGTTTCGATCAACCAAGGCCTCCCATAAAAACAGTCATTCAGAGAACAATGTGGGTTGATAGAATTTTGTTGTTTCATCAAGTTTTTTCGACACTATTCCCATTTAAAGAATTAAATGTATAAATATCAAAGTTTACTCGGCGGCTGGTTCCATTTTATTATATATGTAGTAAGGAGCTTTAATTTCTTGTTAAGCTTATTTATGTTCATGCCTAAGCATAATCTAAAAGTGTTTCATTAATGAAAAATAGATTCGTCTTAAATAAGCAATGAAGGGATATGGAGTAAATGCACATGAGACAAAATCTCTACAAATACATGGTAAAAAGTAATGGAATAACGTTGTTATTATTGTTCTTCATCTGAAAGCCACCATGAGACCTTCAACAATGAGTTTTGCTCATACCTCATAGTAAGTTCAAGACGGCCCCTAGCACTGGTTTGAGCGGAATTCATTGCTAGATGTCGAACAACACTACATCTATGACTGTATAAACAAGGATGCGGAATTGCCAACAAACCTAAAATTAACTGGTAAAGTGTTCTTACAATCGCTATCATTCGTTGCCCCACAAAAAGACTAACAGAACACAATCACAACACTTAAACAACCACAGGGCACTTAACTTGTCAAAAGTAAGAAAAATTTGCATAATAAAATCATGAGTTATGGGAACAAAAACAGGTGTTCAGAATAAAAATTTTACATTACAAAAATTAAAAAGGCCAAAATTTGAAAGTATGATAGTTCATCCATGTGAGAAGTTCTCTCAAGCACAAGTTCACCATACCTGAAATGTATATAGAGCATACATCTCTCGCATGGGCTCCACACTGGAGGAGAGACAAACTCCTGTCTAAAATAAACAATTAAAGGATATGGAGTAAATGCACATGAGACAATGTCTCTACAAATGCACAGAAAAAAGCAATGGAACAACGCTTTTATTGTTGTTCTTTATCTTGAAGTCACCATGAAGCCTTCAACAATAAGTTTTGCTCATACTTCATAGAAAGTTCAAGACGGCCCCTCTAGCACCGCTTTGAGCGGAAGTACTTGTATCTAGTAAATTCTTCTTCAAATTTCGTAAAAATATGTCGTTGCATTTCTACACGTGTAAGCAAATTTGTCCATTATGTCAATACGCCATGCGGATGCAATTTTATGATTGAACTTCACAAAGAGTGTATTTGCTGTACTTTAGGGGTATGCACATGGGTAAATTAACTTAGTGTATATTTTGCTTCATTCTTTTGAATTTTTGCATATTCTATGCAAGTGAATATTCTCTGTAAAGAATATATCAAAAAAATTACAAGAAATGTCAGAGAACAAAGCTTCATTCTTTTAAATTTTTATATTTTCTATGCAAGTGAATATTCTCTGTAAAGAATATGTCAAAAAATTACAAGAAATGTCAAAGAACAAAGCTGTTTACATATTCCACTGGCACACTTTAATAACTTTGGACTTCACTTTACAATATACAACGATAATGATCAGTAGTCGCATATTTAACAAAAAATCCAACGTTCCTTAGCATTTGATATTCTGGAATTTCAGAGAGAGATATCATTTATATTTCACCTTCATACGGAATCACTTTTTCAGAAGACATTTTCTTAATATACATATATATGCCGTGATTTTCGATTTACGATTTTATAATTTTCCCCTTTTCTCGTTCTTGCTTCGGTATTCGTTTGCCGATGTATACACAGATCTGATGTTACCGATTGCCAATAGTATCTGAACTTATGTTTTTGCACTGTTATGCAATACAGCACGCACTATTTATATAATTTACTGACGTCTCTATGATGGATGGTTGGATTAAACTTCAGTATTCTACAATTATTCCCCGTAGCTTTGTTTAAGTAATATTGTCGTCTCGTTTTCATGCCGTGTTGCCATGATAGCAAAAATTTATTTTACAAAATGACAATATATGATATGTGATTTTTTAATTGTCTCTGATGTGTCATTAAGCTTCGTATTGCCGTATCTGATAAATAATTTATGTAAAAAGCATCTCATCCAGATTGTGCAAAAAATATGCAGTAAAACGATAAACAGACTGTGATCAAAGAGTAAATGATATGGAATATGAGAATATATTGACAACTGGGAATATCTGATTGAAATATCTGTTTTAATTCCTTTGATTCAGCAAGTCTGTCTATCAAGCTAAAGCACAATAAATTGTAGATTTTTTTCAAACGAATTAAAAGTTGTCCATGCATAATAACGATTAAAATAAGATATATGACATATTTCGGAAAATCATACATAATTTTTTCTTGATTTTTTTTATATAGCTTTAGAATTTCGCAGAATCAAATAAAACAATGGCAATAATCAGCAGCCATTAATATTAAAATATATATTTTGACCCACAGAACAAACAATAGAGATAATACACAAGAAAGTAGGGTCACATACACAATGTAGCATTACATACAAACTGTAGCATCACATACACAATGTAGCATCACATACAAACTGTAGCATCACATACAAAATGTAGCATCACATACACAATATAGAATCACATACAAACTGTAACATTACATACACAATGTAGAATCACATACAAACTGTAGCAACACATACACAATGTAGC